>CAMOHE010042805.1:18860-92265 GCA_946598075.1 Artocarpus hirsutus | reverse complement strand
ATAATGATATTAATAACATTAAATATTCATAGTAATATTAATGTTAAACTATATATAATATTATTTTATTATTCATATTTATGTTATTATTATTTAATATTAGTTCTAATATATTGTATTGATACATTTAATGTTAATACCATAAATTATTTTGTCAATTATACAAGATTCCTATGTACAACCAAACACAGTAATGTATTATTCTTAGAAATCTAATAGAAGATTCCTATGTAGAACCAAACGTGATAATCTTGGTTCCTGAGAATCATATTCTCTACCATCATTTTTTCAAGAATATGATTCCTACTGATTACTGCATACCAAACGCCCCTTTAGGGGTTTTAAGGGGAGTAGTAAACCTAGGTCAATAAAAATATCTTTCATAGACGTCATATTTTGAAAAGCATGTTTTATAAATCTCATACATATTTAAGTGGCATTCTTAAACATATAATATGAGTTGTAAGCATGATAACTTTTTTAAGTATGGTATGAATAAATGTATTTTTCAAAAGTGTTGCATGACATGTAGTTTTTTAAAAAATAATAATAATAACAACTAAAAGCCTTGGGTAACATTTTCATTTTTTGTTTTGGAAAGTATTTTGCACATAGTGGTGGGAAATTTATTGGATTGTTCCTTTAGTGGGAAATTTGTGTATTAACTTAAGAAGGTAAGATTTTAAAAAAAAGAGCACAAAATATAAAGTGATAAGTTAAGTAAGGCAAATTTTTTTAATATTCTCTTTCAATAAGATCCATCAAGACCACAAGAGTTGACTTTTCCCTTCTCCTTCCATCTTTCATGATTCTTTTGGGTTTCTTTGTGTCACTGCTCCTTATTCTCCTTTAAGGCTGAGGTCCGACATCGTTTTTTGGTTGGCCATCAAACTCACTACCTTATAGATGGAGCTATACACTCTACGGAGATAATCTTGTGGATGTCGTTGACCTCGTGGCTGGAGGGGAAAGTGGCAAGATGAAAAAATTAGATGTTTGATTTTTGAGCTGTTATGTAGGGTGCATTGGAGCTCCAATGACCTTGTAACTCTGAGGTGTCAACTCTTCATCGTGGTGGATTAAGAGACAGGGGTTAGGCATGAAACAGTGGTGTGGTGGCAGTGGCTCTCATTGATGAGAGGTGTTTAGATAGTGTCAGTGCATGATTTTAACTCGCCAACGTGGTGGTGCTTCTCCTACAATGTTCCCATCTTATTGTAGCAATGCATTACCTAGTCTCTTTACTCTTGTTGGTCTGCTTGTTGCTGGTAGTCTTGTCCATGTTGTTGGGGGGTGCCTCTTTATTTTTGTGTACGTTGTTTTCATAAAATAAAGATGATGTTGTTTTTGTCGTATCAATTTGTATTTTGTTTATAGGGTTTTGTTATTCATATGTAATAACAAATGTGATCTCCCTACAATTTATTTTATTTGTGTCTAACCTATAAGCATTGGTTCTATATGGTGTGGTGGGTGAACTTTGTGCTACGAGTCTTTTGGTCTCAATCAATTAGAGTTTCTTGTCAATTGTAGAGACGTTATGATGTGGTAAAATTGGGAAAATAGTGTTTACTGGCCTAACCTGGACGGGGATATGAAAACCCACCTAAAAAAAAAACCCTCAAAGGAGAAAACCTCCAACTGGGAGAGAAAACACTTAAGCTTGTATTCAATACTCAATATTTTAGTCTTCTTATAGTTGTCTAAGAAGGGTATGTATAATCCTCTAGCAAAACAATAATAAGTACTCACTATAATAAATGACACAGACAATGATAAGTTAATAACAAAATAAAGCTAAAATGTAAAAACGACTATTATAGTTATATCTTTCTACATCAGTTCTCCTCGTCTATGAAAAGAACTCGACCTCGAGTTTGGTAGAAGTACGTGAGAAGGAACTTGTAGCAAGTAAGTCTACTAGTCTAATATGTGGAACAAAGGAAGCTCTAAAGAGGAGAAGGACTTGTTTCTATTTGTGAGACTGGTAGATCCCAACTAAGTAGCTCCTTCGAATCAAATTCCAAACCCATAATGGAACCAAAGTAATGGTCTAACTGTAGGCCCAAAAATACCAAGCTATTCGCCATTGTCGCCGCCTTGCCAATTTAGTCTTAACACCTTCAAAATCAAAGTCTAGTGCCCCAACAAATTGACCAGCGAAGATTGATGGCTTAACAACCAAATTATCACAAATAATGCACTCAATTTTCATTGTACCAAGTTGTGATCTAATTGGGCCACTGTCTTCAATGACTAGTTTTGTTGGATCTCTCTCAATATCATCAATAATTTCAAGATCACTTTGAACACCTAAATTTTCAAGTTTAAGCACACCCAAAGGATTCACATATCTTATTCAACAATCATGTCAAGATTGATTAAGTCATCCAAGTTTTCAATGTTCCTCATACTTAAAGGATCACATGCTCTTCTTGAACACTAGGAATTTTATCCCTTAATGTATCACAAAAAGTATTCTTATTCTCTTCATATTCAAAGCATTTTAAAAAAAATTTCATCATATCTATAACAGTCGAAATTCTACCTTTGGGCAAAGTAGGCTTGGATTTTTGAAGCGATTGGGTTTGTCAAGTTGTTGTATTTTACTTGAACCATTGTGCATGCTTGAAATGAAAACCTAAGTTGAGCTTATATGTTTGCCGGATTTGGGAATGTATGCAAGGCCATTTTCATTCTTAGGCTGAGGCCTTTGACTTGGGCCATCATGCTCTTGGACTAGGACAACTTCTCTGGGCCTATTTTGATGTAGGAACTGTTGTTGCTGTATAGGAGAAGGCAACTTCGAATACGTATTAGCACCACTACCATGGAGCTCTCCTCCACCTCACCGATCACCGCCACCATGATGGATGTCTCATCGAAAAAAGTGATAGATGGTAGGGAAAGGACAGAATCAATGGTTCCTTTGGCATATTCGATGAAATCGTCAACGTCGAAGCACCTCTTTCTTCATAAATCTCATATTCTCTATCACCGACGAAGATGCCTAGGTCAAAGGGAGATTCACGGGGCTGATGAGTATAGATCTCTTCGGCTTATATGAGGGAATGACAGAGAGCGGATGGGATTAGTAATGGTGGTCGACATTTGTGGAGTTCTTGTTGGTTTGTGAGCATGGATGTTGATGCTTAAGACCAACATAACACCACATACGGGGACACATGGTGGTTGGATTCCTTGCTCTCCTGGTTCTGCCGGTCTAGTCGTATCTGCAAAAGGAAAGAAAGCCTCGAAATAAGGGGACACTAGTGTGGTGTCTGTCAAGGACACTCTAATGCTTATGTTAGTGTTCTGACTGGGAAGAGCAAAGGGAGAGGTAGAGTAGAATAGGAAAGAATGCCTGTACTTTTTGTGGTGGAATTAATGCTTCTATTCATAAACTTTAGCTTAGATCTGAGCGTGGACTGGGTTTGGTCCATGACCCAAGTGTATAACTATATAGAGCTTAGGTAGCCAGTGACAGGTGTCACAATATCCAAAGAAGGAGGATTGCCCAACGAAGAACTGAGATGATGCCATGTGGTGGTCTTTGGGTATGACCTACTACCGTGTGATCTGGTTAAGTTCCAATCACATGGCCTGTACTGGGGAGTTATTCCTCATGGTTGCTTTGGCCAAGTCGGGCTGGTGCTCGACCTATGGTTGGCCAGTGTTCGGCCTAAGATCGGTGTTCGGCCTATAGTCAGACTGTGATCGATGCTCTGCATATAGTGGTCAGTGCTTAACCTAAGGTTGGTTGATGCTAGGCACATAATCGGTGCTTGTCCTATGGTCGGTAGGTGCTTGGCCTTGGAGTTGGCCGATGCTTGGCCTAAAGTTACCCGGTGTTAAGCAAATGCCTGGTGCTTGGCAAATACTCAGTGTTCGACAAATGACCAGCGCTCAGCCTATGGTCGGTCAATTCTTGGCCAATGACCGGCTAGTTGGTACCTAGCCTTTTTGGCCATTTAGTTCAAAGGGCAAATTTCTGAATGGTCTTCTCATCATAAAGATTTCCCCTATAACAATAGACGACGAGCGTTCGTTGCAAGCCCAAATCCTGCCAGCGGCAAAGAATGGTGAAAGAGATGAATGTGGTTGGTCATTCTCTCTCTAGGCAGAAGTTAGAGGCAATTATTTTTCTTGTAACTTCCCTTTATCTTTTATATGTTTGATTTTTGTTTTCCCTTCGCGAACCTTTCTAATCTGAGTTTTGTTCCACCAATATTCATCATATCTAACAAAATTTCAAGCCACTAATTTAGCTTGTTTTTTCAATTGCACTTGTGGATTTTCAAAATAACCATTCACATTTTCGATCCAATTCCATAAGTCTTCTGAATCCATATTTCTATTGAAACTAGAAATCGTCAATTTAGTATGGGAGACAACAAAGCTTAGATTGATCGGATAACTATGGTTGTCTTGATTACGGTGGGCTGAGTTAAGCTTTAGGTATGCCTCGTCTCGTTGAAATTGGGTAGGTTAATGGTAGTACTGGAGGTTTTAATTTGGGTGATGATGGTGGTGACTTGGGTAAACATGGTTTGTGCATGTGAAAGAGGAATGGTGGTGGTGATGTTGGAGGTGGTAGTGAGAATGTTCACAGTGGTGGTGGTGGTAGTAACTTGGTGATTATAGGGGTCATGTGGCAGTGAGGTGGTGGTGGTGGAGAACAGGGCCATTGGTGGGCATTCCATCGTTGTTGAGCTTTGTATCTCCGGTCATATGAGCCGTCCTCAAAGGGGCTCCAATATCCGATCATGGCTTTTGTATCTCTTTGGGAAAGACCGAAGGCTCTAATACCAAATGACAAGCGGAATTAGGATGATAGGGTTTATCAGCCTAACCCGAATGGAGAAGCCAAAAATCCACCTAAGAAAAACTCCTTAAAGGGGGAAAACCTAAGTAGGAGAGAAAACACTCAAGCTCATATTTAATTCCCAGTATTCTAGTCTTCTTAAATTGCCTAAGAAGTATTTATAGCCTTCTAGCAAAAGGATAATTAGTACTTGCCATAACAAACGACAAAAATAACGATAAATTAATAATAAAATAAAGCTAAAATGTAAAAACAACTGTTATAGTTATATCTCCCTACATCACGTTATGGAAAGAATCATTTGTTTGCTCTATTATTGATGTGCCCTTCCAATTTCCCATTGATAGAACTTAGTGCACATTTTGCCCTCTTATATGTTTCATTATAGTTTACCAATGGATCTCACTTGTGGTCGGGCTTAAGTTTCCTCATGTTATATGGTCATATAGACTACATTAATGCGTGTGTCTCTTTAATTTAGAATGCAATTACCTTAAACAAGAAGAAGAAGAAAAAAAAGAAAGAAAGAAACCTTTAAAGGAACCACCGAAGAAATTTTTATTTAAAAAAAAAAAAAAAAAGACAGTCATCGGCCATGCCCCCCCTACCAGATTCTACATGCATTTCTAACTAGATTAATACTCTTCTATTTGAGAAATTCTTAGACATGTCAGAAAAGAAGGTCAATAAACCTTAACAAAAATCCAAACAAAACCCTGAAGACATATAAAAATAGTGTATTTTATGTGGGTTTAATGTACTAATATAAGAAATGCCCCTAAATTTAATACACGAAGTACATAGAAGTTTATCTTAAAAAAAAAAAAAGGACAGAGATGGAAGATTTCGCCAAAGTCTCTTCGTACCCTTCCAAAACCGGGCGATGTAATTTACAAAGCACATGGGTTAAGTTATTTTAGGCTTATACAATCATACACAATGTGTTCCTTGTTTTTTAATTATTTCAAGCTTCTTCCACCACCCCCAACCCCATTGTAAATTTGTGTTCGCACTTGAGTAGTCTATCTGTATACTTCTTGTCATAAAACAACAACTAACCAAAAAAAAAAAAGCTGTGAAAGTTAATCATTTTAGCATTATTTTCTAATGGATTAAACAGGATCGCTATTTTTTGCATTCACAGCCAAAAAAAAAAAAAGAAGTAAATTTGTCTTTTCACTTTCTCAGTTCATATATCTGGGAACGGCGTCTTGATCGCCAAACGAGCGTTGTCGTGAAATGGACAACGCACTTGCCGTCCTTGGATGATAGGCAGAGATCCTCCTCCCTTGTTCCTCGTAAATCACGCCTTCCTCGTCTTCATCAGGAACTCTGCATTTCTCCCCCAGTATGATCGTCTTCATCCAAATCGAATCCTCACTCGTCAACATCTTATTCCCTTTCTTCTTGTTATTATCATTATTATTTCTCGCCATCGACAGACTCCTCGTCACCCTCATGCTCAAACTCGCCGCGATCTTCCTCTCCGACTCCAGCCTCGTCATGTCCCTGCTCGAATAAGCCTCTCTAACTAACGTCTTCTTATTCTTCTTCTCCGGAGGATCCGGCATCGGTAATTCGTTCTGATTCTCTTTCAATTCCGCCGCCAAAGACGGATTCGTCGTCGACGTTTTTGTCGTCATCGCCGTTGTCGTTGTGGACGAAGGTATTGTTGTTTGTGGCTGAGAAACTGCTGCTTTTTTCTTTGGTGCCTGTTTCGGAGAAGGAGGCGGCGACGATTTTCTGCGGTGTCTGACCCCGCAGAGGCCGGAGATTATCGAGATTGCAGCGGCCATACCGGCGGCGAGGAGCGTATACGACAGTAATGGGTGAATTAAGTGATTGTCGTTCGCGGGAAATCTCCTTCCCATCAGTTTTAAAAACTTTTCACGAGGATGTTTTTATATTGGAAGAATTGTCGATATTTCTACCTCGTTCTGTTTTTTTCCCTCTGTTGTTGAATTTGATGTTTTGATCTCCTAAACAAGCTCAAAAGTTTGTTTCGCTCAACGAAAATGGAGTTTATTTGGAGTATTTTCCAAACAAATTTGATAAATTATTTCTTATTTTTTGGTTTCACAGGAATACGAAACGGAATGCTTAAACTTAGGATTGGTGTGAAGGAAGCAGAGGCGAAAAGAGAGAGGTCTGAAAAATGTGAAAGCTTAAGAGTCTGTCCCCCTATTCTCGGAAGAAGAGGTAAGTTTGTTATGCTTATGCAGTTTCAATTCTAAAAATACCCAAGTAGCAGTTAAAACCTCAAACTAGTTACTTTTGGAACAAAAACATGTTGAATTTGTGGTGCAATTTATATCTAATAAAGTCAACTTTTACAACGACAAATCATGAATTGCTGACAGATCACTTGGAGATGGAACAATAGTTAATCAGTTATTTATAGTAGTTTATTTTTTATTTTTGTTTTTTAAGATGATAATTGCGTTCAATCGAAACCAATATTACAAATGCTCAAGTTTTGAAAAACTGACTAACCATGGCTTTGGCTTTAATCGGGTGGAATTTACCGTCCATTGTTGCTTTTTAAGGTGGTGAACACGTAAATCCGAAAATAAGATAAAACCGGTTTTAAAACAGCGTAAACTTTTAAAATTTAAACTTTACCCCCTTCAAGTTTATATGATTTGAACTATTTTCTCAGTAAAAACTATTCTTATTCTTATTTCTCTTTCATAAACTATAATTTTCTAAATGTCAGCTCTCGTTTTAAACTTGATGTGACGTTTTATTTTCGTTTAAACCTTTACTTTTTAACGTCAGTTCAAAACTACCGTTTAAATCATATAGTTTAAAACTCACAATTCAAACCATAGAATTCTAAACTATACTATTCTTAATCTATACACCAAACAAACCACAAATTTTCACTCTTTTAAGACATACTTCTGCCTTCAGTGTAGGTTCTTCCATCTGATAAGGAACATATTGTCATTGTTATTTTTTGATTTCCTAGAATGTTATGTATTTGACTTAATAAGCTACAAACGTGAGAAAAACCCATGTAAAGGTACATAAAAACAAAATACAAAATCACAACTTAATATTAAGATCCAAGTAGATAAAATTATGTATATCGACATCTAAGTGGTTACATATCTTTATTTAAAATACAAAGATTAAAAAAATGAAAAGGAAAAAAATCCTAGCATACAATGGATATTCTAGGATCTCCCACTAGGCCGGTAAGAAGGCGGAAATTTTTCATAAAGAGAAGCAATGGAAAAAACAGAGAGAGACTATTATCGACCACCCCTTAGTTAGTTTCATCATTAGTAATAATATTGTCATGATTAGTACTATTTCTTATTAGCAGTGATGATTATAAGATTTAAAGCTTCATCTTTCCACCAGGGCAGAGGCTCAAAGGTTGTGGAGGAAAAGAGAAAAGAAGGGCGGATTTTGGCACAACTCTTATGGTATTTATTTTCATGCATGCATTTTTCTCTCTTCTATTCATCTACCAACCAAAAATTTATAAACAAATAAAGCATTACTTGTCTTTCCAGTTAAGAGGGTTATATTTTTACGATGACATATAAAAATAAAAATCCTAATATTGCATTCAACATAACATCAAGAAATTAAATTAAGTTATTACATTTCACAAACTATTATTACACTCTTTTAACGCCAGTACTACATTACTTATGGCTTTTATGGAAGTTTAAAGGCATGCATGTGAATGTAGTGGTATAAGAGTTTTGAACAAAACAAAACATTTGACTGAATGAAAAGAGTATTTAATAAAATCAATTCTAATCAAAACTTTTGGTTATTATAGCATGAAATTCTCATATGTTATTGTGATTAAAAAAAAGTACATATGATTAAAAAAAAGTAAAATAGTGTAAAGCTCACACATGTTACAATTTTCAGTTTAAAAGTTTTAGTTATAACCACATATTTCAAACACTCTAAAAACACATATTCATCGTCTATAAAATTTACTAAGGAAAACAGTAATTTGATCCAATTAAAATGAAAAACAAAAATAGTATGGTGGCTCAAAGAAACGAGTTACATCCCTGTGTTTCGATGTGAACATCCTCTTAGGTGTTAGGCCTTTTTATCAAATCATCATCCAGTTTTTTCCCCTATTTTTCAAACGAGTAATAATATTGTCACAGAAAATATATTGCTTGATTTCTTTCTTGAGAATGGCACAAAGTTTGAGATAGCTTTCGTTAGTGTGTCACGTCTAAAGTGAAAATTGGGTTTTACTTTGTTTTCACCTAACAAAAAGCTTTCCCATTCTCCCTTTTCAAATTTTACAATACGATTTGATTTTTTTTATTTTTTTTATTTTGTTAACTTTAATTATTTGAAATTAACACCGATTGTTATCATCATGTTGCGGAAAGAATCCATTAAATCTCAAAACTTCATTTATCAATCAATGCAGTTAGTTTTGAATGCACGTGCGAATTTTTTTCTCAATAAGGATGTGAAAATATTTGATTTTTTCCCCTGGAAATAAAAATACTTGAATTATATACCTCAGGAAATTCATAAATTAAAAATTTGTAATGCCTTAAAAAAATATGCGAATAATCCGACATAGAACTTTTTTGAAAGCTTGTTAGTTTATTTGGTCCTGAATTGCCGAGTATGTGACACCTTAATGGTGCATTTGACAATCTGGGTTTTTTAAAAAAACGGTTTTAATTATCAGTTACAACTATAAACAGTAGTTGAAAGTATTATAGTATAAAACTTTAACATACTATAGCAAAAAGCTTTTACATGGTGTAATTAAATTGTTCCAACTTTTACTTCTAATGCGTTCTCAAACACACTCACAACAAAAAATAGATTAAAAAAAATGGATGGAGAGGGGCACATAACCTTCCCCTTTGCGATCTTTCGTTCCTGTAAGGATAACGAGCTCGTCGATGCCTTGGCCTTACCTCTGCCGCATCCCCCAGATCACGAGCTCCTTTGCCTCCACTCCTTTTAAGCTTGTCTACGACAACACCATTCATACTGCTTGATTTCTGTAGACAAGTTTTCCTTCCACCAATTCAACCTCTTTGGTTTGCAGTGAAACGTGGAAAAGAGAAAAAAGTTTAATTTTCGAAATTCTTGGGAAATTTGAGGTTCTTAATCAGAATAAAGAGGTTGCACAATTCATGAGTGTTTAAAATTTCATATTTCTTGTACATTATTGATGTGAGAAAAAAGGGAACATGAAGATCTAGAATTTCGTTTACCAATATATATATTTGGAAAAATCGTTTAATTTATTTTGTTGTTTTTATCTTTTTTTTTAACTTTAATTTCAATTTCAATTTTTTTGTTGGCATAATATAATACTACTTAATTACCCCCAAATTCCAATGCACAAGGCATTTTCTATGGCATTTTCTTTACTACCATTGTAAGAGTTGGAGGAAGCTTTTCCAATTAAAAAAAGCAAAAGTTTGTGAGCAAAGTTTTGACCAAATGAGCTAAAAACCTTTTATTTGAAAAACAATATTTGGTGAAGTTGGTTAGAAACATAGAATCAATTTTTTAGTTCAAAACACTATGACGTATGAGAGCTTATATTAAGTAATTGTTTGTTTTTTATAATAGTACGTGAGAGTTTTATATTTTTCTCTAACCAAAAAGTTAGTTGTAGCCAACTTTGTCAAACATTTTAAAAAACAGATAAGATGGTCAAGTTAAAGCTAATGGTAATTTAGAACTTCTTTTAAAACTGAAGTCTTGATTTGAAATGTTTCTTCCCAAATTACAAATAAAATAATATAAAATAATAAGGTGTTTGTGAAATAAATTAAAATTGAGAGTTAAAACAAAAAATACTATAATAAAGTAAGAGCTTTACATTGTAACATATTTTTACTTTACACTTAGTATATAAAAGCTTTATATTATTTGAGTTAAAATTAAGTTTGTCAGATAACACATACCATGGTTTTATGGTCCACTGGTTGCCACCTGCATATTGTTTCTCCCTAGTTCCCCCTTCTCTTTGAAAAAAAGAGAAAAAGAAAAGCTAATTGTTAAAAGCTAATTTAATTATCATTTTAAGAGATCTAAATCAAAGGGAGAATTTATTTCCCTTTTTCTTTTAGGCTTGAGAATATTTTTAGGTTATTTAGAACATAGTTTTAATCCATCAGTTACAATTATGAATTGTGCAAAGCTCTTAACAGCTTATTGTAAAAAGCAAAAAATAATCTAATAAAAAACTTTTACATGCTACAGGTTTTAAACTTAAAACTTATATTTCAACCGATTCTCCAAACGTGCGGTTATTTTCTTTTTTATCTTAATTTTTTTAAGGTTCTTAACTTAAATCAAAACAAAAGCAGAAAAAAGTAAATATACTGCGGTTTTTCTATGTCGGCTAGCATAAGCCATATCAGATACTAGAATGTAAGGTCCCCTAATGTGGACCGGGCTAGACAAAGTTTTTCCCTTTTTTTTCCTTTAATAAAACAAAAAAGAAAGTTATAGATTGATAATTGGTTAGACATCTATGTTTTCGGAAGGTCTCTATCATGGACAAAAGTGTTCCATGCTAAACACGTCAAGCTAAATACAAAATATGAAGTAATTAATGAGACTTAATTACAATGAGAATAAAAATAAAATAAGTGGAGTTTTCCCACCTGAATTTTTAATTAGTGTGAATGTCGTATTGGGCAACAAATTCATAGATTACCTTCTACATTAAGAAAAAAAAAATCATCTTTAATATGCACTGTTGCAACTACTGCAACTAGCATTATTATTTTTCCACAACTACATTAGTCATTAATCAATTAATGCAAATTGCATAGACTTCATAGTGTTTTATAGCTCATAGAGATCTAACAATACATTATATATATATGTGTGTGTGTGTGTGTGTACTATAATGCGGACAAAGAAATCAAATAAATTTTGTTTTTTAATCACATTACCTGCTTTGATTATAGTTTATAAATAACTTTCTCAATTGTCCAAGGAAACATCTTAATCGTCAAATCACCACATCAAAAGAAGTATTAGTTGCTTACATAGGACAAATTTGGGAGTGAATATTAAAAACAATTTTGATTAATGAACCATGCTACATTAATGAAAATTTTCCTTTAGGAAAAAGAAAAGATGACACAAATTTCAAATTGCATTTTTAGACTTGAAAAACATAAACACGGCACATTAAAACAAACTGTGACGAATCACAATGACCCTTCTAAATGTTAACATGAATAAAATATAAGGAAATAATTTCTCAACTCCTCTTGGTATTATTCCTAAGAAAGGGAGCAAATCCCGTTTGATCACACTTTTGGTTGTACTTTAACATGGATTTCTAATTATTTTTATAATAAAATATTCACAAAAATCTGGTTCGGATTGGCAAATAGCGACGTGGCAACTAATTGCTTGATATCTTTTTTTTTTTCTCTTAAAAAGGTCGCCCAATTATCAAAATATTTTTTTCACACAAATAAATAAATGCAATACATTATACTTAAATATTTAAATTTTTTAAAAGAAGTCAAAGTCCAATAGTGGGAGCTACCATCCCTGCTCTATGCAAAGTTTATGCCAATCTGCCTTCCTCCCATTCTCTTTGGTAATGTGTATAAGCGAGTTTGTGCTTCAAACATTGATCTGACTTGACAGAAACAAAAGGGAAAAAAATTAAAAAAAAAAAATATCTTTCTATTTCTTTCCATTTTTTTATTCTCATTTAAAAGAAAAAAAATTGCTTATTTGCAAATAAATTTTTTGGCAACAAATCTTAAAAAGCCGACAAAAGGACGTTGGATTAGAAGCATAAAGGGAAGGAGGCAGCATGTGGGCTTCCCGTGCTTCAGTCTTGGTGTGTATAAAGAACAAGAAGCCATCCATTTCTCGCATCCAGATTGCTTAATACTCAGACTCAGGATCGACCCAGATTGTCTTTTTTGTAGAATCAGACTTGAATTTCCTTTTTCTCTTTTGTTTGATTTTTTTGAAAAAGTTTTTCCAAGTTTTCTTCTTTTTTTTTAGCAAGTTAGAGTAACACAAAAATCTGAAAAAGACTTTTGCCTTTTTTGTTTTTGTTTTTTGTTTTGGGTTGGCTCTTCTGTCCAATGCTTAGGTATTATAAGATTGATTAAAATAACAATTTAAGTGGGAAGGAAGGAATGGAGGAAGCCAACAACGCAAGAAGCAAGTTCAGTAGGATTTGTGTCTTCTGTGGAAGCAACGCTGGCCACAGGAAAGTCTTCAGCGACGCTGCTCTTGAATTGGGAAAAGAACTGGTTTGTTTTTAATGTTCTTTGTTATCGTCCATGGCTTTTGCTCATCATATGTCCAAGACACGTGATTTTTGCTGGTTTTGAATTCACTTGGAGGTTTTCCTTAATGGGTGTTCATTATTTTTTATCATGTATCCATGACACGTACTTTTTGATGGTTTTTAAATCACTTGGAGGTCTTGCTTAATGGCCGTTTGTTATTTTTCCTTTTTTTTTTTTGGATGGTGGGATTTGTATATAGGCTTTGGTTGTTGAATTGGCATGTGATCTTTGAACTGTGTTTTTTATGCTCTTTGGTAATGGGACCAATTCTTGAGTGTTTACGGGGCTTCCATGACTTGTTAGTTAGATGTTTCATTTTTATGGTCATGAATTGCAGGTGGAGAGGAGGATAGACTTGGTGTATGGAGGAGGAAGTATTGGGTTGATGGGTTTGATATCCCAGACAGTGTATGATGGAGGATGTCACGTTCTTGGGTATATATGATTAAGAAGCTAGAATATTATTGGTTTTTCACTGATAATTTTATTGTTTGTATCATGTTTCATCACGTTATAAGTTTGTTAACTGCTGCTTTTTCACATGCAGGGTCATTCCTAAAGCTCTCATGCCCCTTGAGGTACCTTTTGCTTTTTCTAGTTATAATTGTTTCCTCTTCATCCACAGGTCATAAATCGTCAAGATTTTTTGTCCTGTCTTATCATAAAAATCTTTGAGACAGACATCTGGGAAATTGAAGTTAATATGATGCTTAACAAACACCGGAAGTAAATAAATTTGGAAGTTCATTTTCGGTTCATAAAAATTTTATGAGATCTATTTTAAGTCGAAACATTTAAGCATATTAAAATTTGCATAACTTTGGAATAGATTTTAAGTAATGCTAAACTTAGAGTAGGCATTTGAGGGAGAAATTTGGTACAATTCCATCTTTTAGTGTCGGTCCATATCATGGAAGTACCAAGCATTTGTTCTACAATTTGAAAAAATGAGTTAAATTCATCATTAATGGGAGAATGCAATGGCTAATTTGACAGATATCTGGTCAAACTGTTGGAGAAGTAAGAACTGTTTCAGACATGCATGAGCGTAAAGCTGCCATGGCGCGAGAAGCTGATGCCTTTATTGCTTTACCTGGTAATTACCTGGAAAATTCTCTTAATCAATCGGTAGCTTGTGAAGAATTTTCCTAGATAATTTGTCCTTCGAGACATTGGCAATTATCTTTATCTTTAGAGATGTACTTTTCTTTGTGCAATTTGATTGTCTATTTTTAGTCACATTGTAAATAATTATATCTACAGGAGGATATGGAACAATGGAAGAGCTGTTGGAGATGATAACATGGGCCCAACTAGGGATTCATAAGAAACCAGTAATTTATCTTTTCTTCTTCTTTGAAGAACTAAAATCTCTAATAACAAACAAGAGTTGTAACAAGATATTTACTCTTAATGCAGGTTGGCTTGCTAAATGTAGATGGTTATTACAATTCTTTGCTTGCACTATTCGACAATGGTGTTAAAGAAGGATTCATCAGGCCAGGTGCTCGGAAGATAGTCATCTCTGCTCCGACAGCCAAAGAACTCATGATCAAACTGGAGGTACCTCCTGTTTTGCCTTAGCGGCAGAGAAATGCTCATGCAAAAAAGACGCAAATGCAAGGCTGGCTTTTGATGTTGATTGTCATAAAGTTTCTGCTTTGCTGGCCTCCAAACAAAGGCAATTAAAACCAGTTCACCAAGCTTTTTTAGAGAAGTCCATTGAAAAAATAAGGAAATTCCAACGTCTAATTGGGAGAAAATTTTCAATCACAATCAATTTAAGAATCGTGTTAAAGAAAGTAAAGAAACTCAAGAACAAAGAACTAATTTCTTCTGCTGACGTGGCCACCTTTACCTGTTATTGTTGTAACATGAAGAGCAGACAAGGGTCACATTTTTTCTTTATCACCTTATCCTTTCAGTCAACTTTTTGTTTTCTTTTTACGTTATACATCTCACATGTGGACCATGCCGACTGGAGGGTAAATTTCTTAAAAGCTGGGATCATTGGGATTATGGTTTACAATTTTTTTTAATAGTGAAACGATGATGAACAGAGAAACCTACAATTTGGTATATACCCAAAATCTAAACCTTAGCAATGATTTTGCAGCAATATTCTCCTTCCCATGAACATGTTGCACCTCATGAAAGCTGGCAGATGGAGCAGCTCGGCAAGCATCCAGACGAAGACCACAATGCAAGGTGAAAGTGGTTATTTTGTGGTAGGTCTTTCTGCTGTATTCCTGATGTGATTCATCAGTGTTTTGAGTTGTGTAGAAGAAGAACAAGAAGAATCCCTTAAATGGGACCAAGATATTATTCATATACTTTCATTATTCTCTCCTATTTTAAATTCTAGTAAAAAATTCATTCTTGCTGCTTGACATGCTTTGGTTTTTAAGGTCAATTGAGACGCCATTACACGGTCATATTTGGTTGATACATACCACTTGATAGAGGACTGAAATACTCTGAAATGAAAGGAGATAATAAGCAGTACTAGAACAGAGTTTTCAAGTGCTTGATAAGGTGGTCCCACAACTTAGTGGCTTCTATTGAAGTTAGCTAGATAAGTTGAGAACAACTTGGACTTTTTGGCAAAAAAAAGCTATTTTATTCCGGTCGTCTCGAATCTGGCATAATAGAAGCACCTGCACATGGCACCTTAAAAACGACGATTTGTTGTATGCAATTATTTGATAAACTTCGTCATTTCTTCTCTTGATATAAGTAACTTTAGTAATTGCAAGGTTGTTTTCTTGAGTATTTAGGCTATGTTTGGTAAGAGGGAAAGAAAATAGGAAGAAAAGAAAGACACATCTCTTAGGTGAAAGAGGGCATATTCGGAGAGATTAAAATTGGGGTTCTCTGATGGATTTGAAATCACTCGCTCAATCTATTGCCTCCTTTTTTTTTTCTCTTACTAAACAACTTTAGGTTCTGAAATCGTTTTACTAATCATCTCACCCGTTCCTTATTTTCTTACACTTTTCATTCTCACCGAACGAGCTCTTAGTCCCCATGCGCGCCTTGAGGGTGAAATTAGGTCGATGGAATCTTGGTGCATTTTTTTTTCAAAGTAGAGGTTCCTTTTATACTAGGGCCTACAATTTTACGTTTCTACAATGTACATTTTATCCATATGCCGTGAAAAGATAAGATAATAAAATTCTTTCATGTTATGTGCCCAAGAATGCTTCAGGAATTGGAAATTAAGCATAAGGATAATTCATGGAGCTGCTTTTCATCTTAGGTTATTAACTAGCTTGGGTTTAGTTCTTCTCTTGTGGAAGAAATATTTCTAGTTTTTTTTTTTTCAAATGGAAATATTTCTAGTTAAAAATCTTAGTTTTTGTTTATTACCTACCATTAAAGAAAGGGAACTTTCTACTGTCCCTACTGCAGTTCATGTTTTTGAACATTAGATTTCGCTAAAATCACTTAAAACTGAAAGAAATATGCAAAACTGTCATAACCTAATACAAATCTTAGGATGCAAAATAGAGCCCTAAAGTATGCTACTGAAAAACCTCATAAAGAAACTGCTTGGGACATTTTTGAAGCAAGAGAAGAAATGTTCGCATTAATGAGTAGATGGATTAAAAATAACAAACAAGGAGGTTTGTTAACCGTTGGAGGTCCCACCTGAGATGGAGACTGAGACAAATTTTGAGTCTGTTTGGTTCATATATTTGAGTAGAGTATTTGAATAAATATTTAAATTTTTGTGAAAGAAAATACTGTAGTAAATGATTCGAACCGTGATTTGAATATTGAAACAAACGCATCCCATTAGACGCGGCCTTAAATTTTTTTTATTTTTTCACGTACAAGTCATGATTTAAAGACACAAGTACAATTTTGCCTTGGGGTAGAGGACGGAGGGCTACCCCATTGGGCGGCCTGACTTTTATCTTTCTTAGCTTCCTACTTGGTGTTTGGCAGCAGGAAATCATTTTGGTGTCTTGTTAATGTCATTATTAGACATCCTTAGTTTTTCCCCAACGGTAGGAAGCAAGAAACTGTTGTTTGATGGGTGGGTTATACAACTTAGCCTTTTCGAAGGAGCATGCATAGCTTGGTAGGTAGTATAGAATAGAGATAACCAACATGTCAAAAATCATGGGGACCACTATGATCTGCCTCGCCTTTTTGAAAACCCACTTCACATTTCACGTTTAAAGGGTGGTTGAAACTTTACATATGGTAAATGATGTAAAATTTACAACAATTAAAGTAAAAAAATATATATATTATTATAATATAAAAATTTTATATATCACAACTAAAATTTCAATCAGAAAGGTGCGTAACATGAAAGTGTGAAACTGTAAGTCACATGGATTTCTCAACAAGGAAGGCCATCCGACCGCCTGACCAGTTGTCACCTTGCCCTGGGAATCTTCACCCTGATTAGTCATTAATGACGTTTTGCTGTCGTTTTCAATAAAAAAAAGGAGAGGAGGGGTTGCTGGTTGTTGCAATGACACTGATGCCCCTCGCATGATATAAAAGTGTGAAAATGGATTTTTTTTTTCCTTTTCTTTTCTTCTTCAATTTTCATCTCAACATTGGGTCTTGTCAAGCATTATGAATCTTTCGCGAGTTAGTGGCTCAAGTCCAAGTCATGGTGGACCTCAGCTTCCGGTTGTGTCATAAAATAAGTGTGAAAGTGGACATGGCTGTTGCTTGGTTAGGGAGGTCCCTCCTGAGCTCTTAACTCTCCATGAGTTTAAACTTTAAAGGGGTCGTTGATGCAGAAACTGAAAAGCCATTTCACTGTTTCTGGACATACCATGAATTGATTAGTGATTGTACAAGTATCAAACTGTTCTAGGTCCCTCCATAACTTCTTTTTCCAATCAATGGGTTTCTTATTTTCGTGGACCTTCTCATCAATTCCTGACTCTTTCCTTTTCTCTTTTTTTTTCTCCTTTGTTTTGTTTTTTTAGGCAATAATTCTGTCTAAATGATTTTAGCTTACCAACTATGCAGCAAGGTTACTTTTCGCGTGATACTTTAGGTTGTTTGGTATGCAATTTGCGTCTCTTATTTCATAAATTCCTCCTCCTTTGTTACTGCCTTTGTGAATGCCATGTTCTTGACTTTGATTTCCAAGTCCTTCACAATTTATAAACAAAGCCATTCAGCTTTTAAACCATGTTTACATAATGTATTTAACCATATAGACGAAGTCTTCATAACAAAACAAAACAGAGGGAGAGAGAGAGAGAGGAATCTGAAGCCTACATGCTTTTGTTTTCCTTGCTTTTTCTTCAATTAAGACAAGGCTGACATGGAAAACCTTTCAGATCTCCACTTTTTATACAAAAGAATAAGGGTGAAGATTCATAATCTTTTCCATTTTTTATTTTTTTTATATACACCGGGAATCCATGTCTTTTCTCCAAAGTTTAAAAACACCCTGACCGACACTTTTTACACGATGTTTGACATGACGAAAAAGCATGCTTTGACTGTTAAAGTTTTTAAATGACAAAAATATCCCTCTCTGTATCAGGGAATGTTCATGTGCATTGAAGGCCTAGAAACGATGATTTTACCCTTATTGAAGGGCTATTTCAGAATTTAGTTCAAATCTCAAAATTATACTTCAAATGAATTATGTGACAATGTTTTGTGAGTTTAAATTAAATTAAACTATTTTATTATAGTATTTTCTCTTGATTTAATCTACGTATTTAAACAGACTATAGTCAATAAAATGAGGTAAAGAGATTTTTGCACACTCACAATTATAACCTGCACTCTAATCACGAAAAGTAAAAGGCTGATATCAATGCCACATGCAAGATTGACAACGGCTTATATTTGCATACTTCGGTCATTTTATGTAAAAAATTAACAAAGTTAAAGTGAGAGGATACTTTGGCCAAGGAGTATATAATTTAGGCAAAAGATAGGGGAATGTAAATCTAATTCTTCCTTATTTTTTTCACCAAAATTAGTCATTTTCAACAGTGCAACTAACCCAAGCAACTTTTTCCTCTTGAGACCAAAAAGAAAAAAAGGGGTAAAAAGTAGAGAGCAAAAACAAAGATACAATAGTGTTTTGGCTTTTCTTTCTTTCTTCTTTTTTTCCCTGAAATATTAAGGCTTCTTTCTACTTAATTATGAGTATAGTAGGTGTAACTTCTTAATCAATCTTGCCAGCAAACGAATAATTATTGCTATCCGTAGCTTTCCACCTTTTGGAATTTCAAGGACAAGACAAAGGTGAATATGCTTTCTCAACGAATTTAATATGAAGGGGACATGAAAGGAGGACGTTCTGCATTAGATTCTTTCTCTCGCTATTTTCTTGTGCTAGATAAAGATTCTTTCATATATTCGTCGTCTTCATGATGATTCCAAGAAACTAAAAGATCATTGCAAGAAAAATAGCATATAAATTTTGATTACTGTTAAAAAGAAGATCAACAGCTCATTTCAAGCATCCTTAGGTGATAAAAAAAATTCAAATGGAGAAAAAGGTTTCAACCCAGCAATATTTTTTTTTTTCCTTTTCCCCTCCATTAAGTTCAAAGCGGAAAAACCTTTCACCAAAAATAATGTCACCAGGGAAGATATCAAAAATTCCTTGCCCTCCATGAAACGCTATTAAACAGACTGTTCTATACAACCCAGTTTTCCAATTACAATTAGGGAGTCAAAAAGGGAAACTGCAACATATATATGGCAATTCTTAATGACATCTTCAAGCCTTCTCTTTAGAAGGAGATGCCATCAAATGATGCAATGTTGCGGTCGGGATAACAGTGCTAGGGTTCGATTCCCTAACACGGATGGACCCTGATTGTCGGGCTCCAAAGTTCCCATCAATGCCACTTTGTACAAAACGTCGTAATCGACAAGGAAGGAGACGAACCACCCAGGATGAACTCACGAGTAAAACCACACCAAGGACAATCAGCAACCTGTAGTTAAAACATGTTTGTAACGAGTGCAAAAAGGAGAAAAGAAATAATCCAAGTCCCAGGTGGAGCACTCAATCCCTCCAATTTAAAAAACCATGTGGTCGTTTTTTGCAAGTTGTGTACGATGACTTTAAAACTTGTGTTGGATCTTACTTATGAATCACACAGACATTTATAACCAGAAACACTGGGACCACAAGCTTGTCGCACCATGACATGACATTCAATATATAAGGACCACATTTTATCCCATCACAATTGAGGGACGACAACGTTTTGTAGTGCCAGCAAAGTTCTTAAACAGCCTGCCTATTACCTATAGAATTATGCCTAAAGGCCTATTTTTCCAGGGTACATGCACGTGACAGCGTTTTGTTTGAGAATATAGTTCTTAAATTTGGATGCTGAGGAAGGTTTCTTCTATTTAGAGAGAGATGTAATTTAGAATGTTTAAGTTACCACCCAAGCAGAAGTGACAAACGGGCTGTTGGAGCCGAAGGCAACCTTTCACCCAAAGCAAGCATTCCAGCTAGCACACTGGTCACAATCGATGCCACAGCAGCACATGTTGATATGACAATTGCCCTTCCATGCTTTAAACCACGGGTCTGTTCATAAACAAAGTTACATCACTAGAATGGCTGATCGTGTGTTTTCTCGTGTCTAATGGCCTCAATCTGAAGGGTGCAACTTATGCAACTCTACAGGAATCGCCAGTGAACATGGAAACTGAGTGATACGGAAGCCGAGTGGCAAACATATGTTCACAGACAAAAATATCACATGAAGTAGGAAAAGGTAAAACGAAAAATGAGCAAGAAAATAACTCTTCAAAGCCCAAAAAGAAAGGCTCACTGATAAAATTACGTAATGGTAATGTACCAAGATTTCCTGGTTAAATGACCTATACATTGAGGTGAAGCGCTCTGAATCTGTTCAAGGTATTTACCTGGTAATAAAATCCTGTCCCACTACAAAATATGCTGATTGAGACGCAGATAGGAACAAGGATACTGGGGAAACCCTGCTCCAAGATAACAAATCCCATCTTTGATATTACAGACGCCATCCTGTAGTTGATGGGTAATATTCATATCAGTACTATAATCACGGTTCAGGACACAGCAGAAGCCACATGCTATTGCCATAAAAGATCATGCTTTGTTCTATCTGAATTTCATCTTGTACAAAAAGATTGAACACGCTTTATCAACATCAACGTGTAGTCCTTTCCTTATGTGATTGATACAATTCTGAATCAAACACAGTATTCTAATTTGAGATCAACCCCTAAAATATCTGACTATCAGATTAAACCAACCATTACATTTTGAATAAAACAACACAATTAAAACCATGTTGGGGTTGACCGGCAACTAGCAAATCAACCATGCGCGCATTTGTTTTGTATTTGTCGAATTTACACAGCAATGAATTTCACCATAATATTGGAAGGTAAGAGGCAGGTGTCATTTCTGTCACAAGGAACAAAATAGATACATGAAATCAGTCAAGAAGAGACTGTACCCAAACAGAACACCAGATTCCAGGCCATATATAATCTCTTCAACAACTTCATATTCCATCTGCACCGCCAACAAGCATCAATAAATAATGGAGATGAAAGACCATAGAACTGATCAAATACTATACATAAAAGAAAAGCATAACTCAAGTTAACAATTCCTGTTCTCTCCGTTGACGTTTGTAGATACGAAGCCAACCATTAAGAAGTACCTAAAACAAGAGGTATTTAAAGCTTAAAATCTGTACATTGCATAAATTTGAATATCAAATAAAAGATGGAGTATGAACATGTGCCCTCCTATTATGATTCAGTGGATTAAATCTAACATGAAAGGTGCTTGTAACTTGCAATATTATAATGCCGACTACAAAGATGTAACAACACAGAAAATTAGATGACTCACAGGATAAGATACCTACAAACAAGGTGGCGACGATGATTGCCAACCATGGTAAGTGATATATGGATATAGCAGAAGCCCTTTGCTCCTCACCTCCAGCACCGACTCCTGTAGATAGAAAAATTAGTAATTTCATCTTTTCAGTAAATAGAAAATCAAGAGCTGAAAGCTGTATGGTCGTGGTGACTCTACTATCACACTCGTCCAAGTACTTCTATTGGTCAAAGATTTGGCTATCATGCAGAGAAACCCTACGCATTTACAAAGAAGCAAACTAAAAACAATATACTGCTGATGACGCAACAGAACCACAGGGGTCATATGAATACATAGAACATCAGTTAAAGATAAAAAGGAAAAAAGGGGAGGGATGTGACTTTTTAAAAATTTTAAACAGAAAAAAATACAGACTAAAAAAAAAACTTGCAGAATATTAATAATCAGCAAAAAAAAAAAAAAGAAAAAAAAAAGAGAAAAAACTTACATTACCTATGGTGCCAATGCCCGCTAAAGTAATTCCCATCCAGTCAATAGCATTCATGCTCTCCTTCAGATAAAAGTGGGAAAAAACAGAAAGAATAGCAAGTCCACATCCAGAAACCGGTTGGATTACAGACACCTAGAAAGAACCGAATCCAAATCTAATTAGCAGAAAATAAAATCCATAATTTTCACCAAATAATTACTTTAGTCTCAAGAAATAGTCAAGGTATTATCTCAAAATTGCAGCAGAGTAAATATATATATATATATATATACATATATCTTAAAGATATAACTGTTTTATTGGCAAATATTGATTAAAGCTTAACTCTTGAAGCTATGCCCATGAAAATAGAAATCATAACTTGCAGTAAGAGCACACTTACAGGAGCTAGAGAAAGTGCTCTCAACATTAACAGGGCTCCACATGTATCCATCAGAAAACCTATCAACCAAGCTTTATTAAAGGCATATGCCCTTATCACCTGCAAACACAAAATCACACAGAAAATACAAATAAACATCCGACTACCCAAGGGGGAAAAAATCGCAAGATAAGGGCAGAAATGAATCTTGTCAACACAAAATTACAACTCCACTATTTCGAAAAATAAAACCCAGATAAAATTTCAACATTTCCGGTATTGGAATCGAAAAAGAAACCATTTTTATTGAAAAATGAAGTTTTATTTTTTTAATTGTAGGCAATCAAAGAACCCATAGAAATTCGTTAACTTAATTTCCCAATTCTTACGATGGAATTAAACGAAGCCATCGACAATCCACGAAGAATGAGAATCGTAAAGTTAAAGAACCCATCTCCACATGCAAGAACAGAAATAAATTTGAAAAAAAAAAAAGAGCGGGAGGGACTAGGGAGGAATGTTACCTTGAGCTTGAAAGAGAGAGGAGGGAGAATGACAGTGCCCTTCTTCTGAAGCACTTTTCCGATGTTGTTTCCCGCGGTAGCCGCCAGCGTCAGACAGATCGATTCCCACATCCTCTCTCCGTCGCAGACACTTTCTCTCTCCAGAAAAAGGAAAGAGAGACAAAAATCCCAAACTGCTTTCTCTCTCTCTCTCTCTCTCTCTAAAACAAGAGCTCCATTTGGTTGGTGATATTTGATCGGTGACAAACGTCGATGTTTAGGCAGAATCCTTGGTTTACCTTTTGATGCGGTCTTACGTTTCTCTTCTGGCCTTTCTTTTTTGGTTTTGTTTTCATTGTTTCAATTACCCCCTAAAATGTCCTGGTAGTGTCATAATTGTTTTGAACTTTTTGGGCTTTCGTAAGTGGCAGTTTGCAATTGGTGTTAGATGACGTGGTGTACGTTACCTCGTCAAAAATATGTAATTACTGCTTTTTCGTGGGAGTTAAAAGATAGGTGAGTTAATTTTTAATTTTGACCCCAACCTATTTTTTTGTCTCCTTTTGGCCTTTCAAATTTAAAACGTTTCAAATTGCAACTCTAAATAAGCACATTGTTTCATGTTTGCACCGAACTATGTTTGGCTCATCGGTCATAGAATTTTTTTATAGACTCAATTAAATCAACCATGGGACCCTCACAGTACTGATTAATAGAGGGTATTTTAAACAACAAATAACGCCTACAAAATAAACTTTAAATGTAATTCTCACATGCTTTGTTAGACAATAAGCTTGTGTAGAGAGAGAACATAAGTTTCCCTTCTTTTTTCTTACATTAACAATTTTTAAATTTATTTAGGCGTGATTTATCAAAATATCTTTCATTAACTAGCAATATCAGGATCAAATGGTTGATTCTGTTGAGTTTTAATGAATTTTGTGATTGAAGGACAAAAATGGTTGATTTTGTTGAGTTTTAATAAATTTTGTGATTGAAGGACTAAAGTCAGGACAATAAGCATGGTTTAAAGTGTTATTTTTGACATTTTAGAGGCCAAAAATAGAACAATAAACCCAATTTAACGGTCAAGAATAAAAGTAATCCAAGAGATTTTAGTGAGTGGTTTGAAAATATAAAATCTTTTACCCGTGAGAAATTTAATAGATTGTGTATCAACTTAGAATGCTTTGTTGCAATCACTATCTTGTAAAAAACTTGGAGTAGAATTATGGACCATATATAACATCACAACACACCTTTGTAAGTTTATTATTATTATACATTTATTAATGCTAAGAATAAATGGGTGTATATCAACCAAACTTTTCTTTCTTTCTTCTCTTTTCATTTCTTTAGGAGAATTTAAACTACATTTAAATCGTTACAATTTGAACTCCAGATCCAAAGGAAGCCTTATGTCAAACAAATCCATACACACAAGATGGAAAACAGCAGAAGGCAACGGATATGTCATTTATGGGCTCCTGAATCAGATATACAATTGGTTTTTTCATGAGTTGAAGAAAGCATTGGTACACTTCCTTCTTCCTCTCATTTGTATCAGCCAATTGGTTCCTCAACAAGTTTATCTCTTTCTCCGTCATCTTCAATTCCTCCTTAAGACGACCAACTTTTGGCTGCTTTTTCCGTAGTTCTTCGAGTTCATTGCTCAATACCTTGCATTACAAGTTACTACAAGGGAATACAAAATTATTGATTGTGGTGAGAGAAAATGAGAAACCTTCGTTTCTATTGCTCAATTAGTTGTTCTTACTTTCACTTGTTCTCGTACAGATCTTTCCCAGTGCAACAACAGCTTCAGCAACATTTTCCTTCCTAGGCCAACTAATGATTTCTCCAAGTCGATCTTTAGTCGCCTTTCTATGAGTTTTCTCGAATCGAATTTTGCGATAGTAACGCCTATAGATGGTCTACTTTTAGAAAATGCATAACGGGACTGATTTATATCATAACGTTTCGTTGAAGTAGAGATTTGAAAAGGTTCATGAATGTTAATTTAATTCAGCTTACTGAACCTTTCAGCTGTTCAAATGACAAGGATGAGTTGACATTTTCACAACGTTGTTGGCCTTCAGCTTTGATCTCTCTGAAGAGCTACTTTTCCTCGGCCAAACTGGTGGTTCCATGAAGAACCCGGAAATGCAATTTCTGAACTCATTTCAATAGTCACAAATCCCTGAAGGAAAAAAAAAAGATGGAAAGAATCAATACAATAACATAGTTACATTTATGTTAGTTTCCTCACATGTTGAACAAGCTCTTCTCTTGACAAGCATGATTTAACCGGTTTTCCCTCGCGAGTACTATGTTTGCAAACTGTAGCTTGTATACGTTGAAAAAGAAAGAGAGAATTAGAGTATGCAACTCTAATTTATTATTCAAGAAGAAGAAATTCTTTCAATAATGATAAAAACGAATTACTTGTATTAAACTCACAAAACCCAAAAGATTACACACTCACTCTTTTCTTTCTATTTCTTTCGGATGCTGCCGTGGAGAAATGAGCTGAATGCTCAGCTATTTATAGGCCTAATCAACAGCCTTTATTTCACCAGAACAAACATAGGCCACACAATAAAATAAACTAAATAAATTACAACTATTTTTTTAGCTAATGACTAACACTAGACAACATAACTTCACCAAATTTCTCCACTCACCTATACCTAACTTTGACCGTTTTATAATTAAGATTACTAACAAACATGTAGGGTTGATTGGCCAGCTGGGGTTGATTTTTAACAGTCTAGAAATCTTACGAAAATGTCCTTTTTCTTCCAAATCTGCGCCATGTCCCTCCTTAATCTCCTTTCATGATAATTCATATTTACCAATGCATGGACAATCTCTCTCCTGACTCCTATCAAAGTGTTGAAACAAAAAATTTTACAACAGGCCTAATATATTAGGCTTATAATTATAATCTTTTCAATGATTTAGTAACGCAAAGAGTAGTGCTAAATTGTAGAAAATAATTCCACGGCTTGTTTATACACATACCATTCTTTGGTCGAGTTTATTGTTGATCGCAAGTTTGTCTCGACTCAACTTGTTGACCAGCTCCTCCATTTCTGTAATTTCAGCTTCTAATTTTGGATCTTCACGATCAACTGACCGAAATTTGGCAGAGTACAGTTCATCGACTGTTGAAGGATAATAATTTGGAGCTCTTGGCTTACCATGTTTTGGCTGATGCCTCGCATTTGCGAGCACATTGTCTAGCAAAATACTGTGTTTGTCTCCTCCGCAATTTTCAAGTAGACAATTAATTCTCACACCTGGCTATTATCTTCTTATTTAATGTAAAATTTACCAGCATTTGGTAGCTGTGTTTTGTTTTATGAAGATTAAACAAGGCAAAGTGGTAGGCACAAAATTTTTTCACAAATTCAAGCCAAAAGAAAAAAAGAAATTCACAAACGCGTTCTTGAAAAAAGTAAAATATAAAAAAAAAAAAAAAAAACCCACCAAGGGATCAAATCCGATGGCTTGAATAATTCTGTAAGGTTGATTGATTAATACTGTTGTGACCTCCTCAGGAATGGAAATTGTTATATATATTAACCTCATTTTACATCAAGGATAGAGTGCATGTATATATATATATATATATATATATATATATATATATTATGTTGTTTATAATATTTCTGGACATTTTAAATGGCGTTGTCTATGGATTACTGTTCCATTTGATTGTCTTTGAGAATTTTCTAGTTGGTAACTATAATCCCGACGCTAATGAAGAAGAAATTATTGTTGTTGGTTTGCTTTGATGAACATGGTGGTTGTTTACTACTGATTCGTAAGGTTAATACGGTTCTTTGGACAGTAATTGATACAATACAAACAGTAGTATATACACTTATTATTATCTTCCCAAAAAAAAAAAAAAACTGTATTATGTTAACATTATTTCATATTCCATTAGTTGTTGCTTTTCTCAAATCAAATAGTTTTTCTTATTTATTTATTTATTTTATTCCAATAACTAAACACGTATTCCTCCATTAATCAAAGAAAAAATATATAAGATGAGAACGGCAAAAATAACCCTCGTTGAAGAGACTAAAGTAGAAGGGAGATGATAATTTGTGTTACTCATCTTTTGAATTTGGAAGGTGTTGCCGTTTCTTTTTTTTTTTTTTTTTCTGTCTCATTTATAGCGGTTGAAACTAAAAATGTTGGTTTAAAAACTATAACATATCAGAGTTTTACGCTGTAGTAATTTTTTATTTTTTATTATAATTACTGAAAACTTTACACAATTCGTTGGTTGGTTCCAACCAAGATACCAAACAAAGATTTTTTTATCTTTATTTTCTAGCCTAAATTTTAATATCACAAATAGACGAATGTCTTAGTCCTACTATTACTAGACACAGTACGCTGCATTTTTCATTTCTGTTAGCTTTTTCAGCAGTATGCAAGAGAGAGAGGTCATAGCAGCCATTCTGAGTTTGAGGAACAAAAAATAAACATATAAAAAAGTATGTCACAATTTTTTTTAATTGCTGCACTAGATTTAGTACTTGACAAATTAATCTAATGGCTCGTTTGGTTTATTGATTTGAACATAAAATTTTAACACAAATTTAAATTTATACAGGAGCAGATATTCTAACAAAAAGGTTTAAATTGTGATTCGAACAACAAGACAAACAGCCCATAAGTACACTAATCCAATGTATTGGATTTAGAAGCGACATGAAATGAGAAGGATACAATTAAGCAGGAAAAATAAAAGGTAGTGGTTTCTCAAATTGCCTATTAGGTTCTAGAAAAAAAAAAAAAAAGTGTGGTATAAGGTAGATGCCAAAATCCAGCTCACTTGCACCTCACGCAAAAATTTAGTCAACTCTTTCCCAAACCTTTCATTGTCAATAATTTTCTTGGGGCCAAAGCCAGAGCAGAGCAATCAAGAAGTAGGGCTAACTCTGTCTTGATCATTTTTATGTTGCGTTCAAGTAAATAAATCTAGAGTTAAAATAGTTCATTAATCGCCTCAAAAGCTATTAATTTACACTTGATTGATTTTTGCGTTCAAGTAGTAAGTCTTGAGATGAACAGTTTATTAATTGCCTCAAAAAAAAAAACTTATAATTTCATTAAATGATTCCAAATTATGTAACTCCTTCCAGCAATAATAGATTTTTTTTAATTTTAAGACTATGATAGTTGATGTGGTAATGGTTTTGACTATGTCAATTGTAACCTCTTTACAATTAATCAATAAGAGGAGTAAATGAATTTGTAATCAATTCAAGTGAAACTTATTACCCCATTTATATTTAATCAAATTACGTAGGTTTTTGTACATTAAATAAAAAAATAAATGGATCATAAATTAATTCATGACACACATTTAAATATGTCAATTTCCCTTTCACTTATCAAATATAATTGGTTCCTGTTTTAATGCAAGTCGTCTTTATAGAAATATGTGGTTTTGCATGAAGTTTAAGCTAAGACAACCTTATTTAAAAAAAAATAAAAAATCAAGGACCAAAGTGGATTCTGACAATTACAGTCTAACATCACACAGAATTTGGTTTTAGGAGACAATTCAAACAAATTAACAAAAAAAAAAAAGAAAAAAAAGAATAAACTAAGAACAAGTCAAAATGCAGCTCTTTATGGTACACGGCACTTCATCTGATTGGATAGTGACCACATTGATTGTCTTACTTGATATCATCTTTGTAAATAACGCCTTTTTTATTAAAAAAATAAAATAAATAAATAAAAAGACCTTCAGAACCTCGTGTCCTTTACAAGCTATAAAACGAACTTGTGCATAAGAAGCTGGTACTAATTCCGAGTGTTAGACAAATAGACATGCTTTGACATGTCATCTTAAAAGTTAAAGAAAGTAAAAATGCATTTGTTTTTGACAGGAAATTAGAGGGGAAAATATTTGATTAGAGAATTTGGATTATATGCTCGTAGTTGATAAGCAAGAATTAATTGAGACATAAATTATTGTTATCCAAAATACCAAGTTTGAAAACGACATGAATGGCTGCATGCTAACATTAATTATATATTTATAATGCAAATCACATTAGACCACTAAAGATGGAAAAGAAAACAACTTTACACATATATGTACCTACAAAGCAAGCACGCATATCAGAATATAAATCTCATTAAATTTATCATAGTCACAAGTGTTTTGTATCAGGAAAATTAGGGAGGTGACAAATTTATGTTAAAAAGTAGTAGTGCTCTACCTTGCAAATTTCAAGAAAGAGATGTTACAGATTTTATCTCTTCTGAATTATGTATAGCTAATGGCAACTCCTCACTGAAGGGGAGAAAAATAATTCAGGGCAGCAGTAAGTAATTTTTAAAGTGTGGTTAGAACTAAAATTTTGAGTAGAAAACAATAGCATGTGAAAGCTTTACACTGTAGTTCATTTTTTTTTCTAATCATTGTAGTATATAAAAGCTTTATACTGTAACAACTAAAAATTTTGGTTACAACTGATTCGGTCAAACCACATATTCAGGAAGCAAGAATACAAATAAACTGGACTCTCATACAAGAGACTTGACAATTGACCGGCAAGAGAAAGATCTTGGTTTTCTCTTTAGTGAAGGACCCATCATATGTAGAAATGGTCAGTATAACGAGTTTTTGTTTTATGTGACTATGACTTGAAAAAATTGTTATTAATTTTTTTGCTATTTAGTTTACAGTTTTACTGCACCCTCTACTTTCACATGTATGTAACATGTTACATGTGCGAAGAACTTCTAAAAGGTGACAACTTCTTCTGAGGCATATGTACTACTCTTAATGCACTTTTGTAGCTTTGCCCTAGTTCATCTGCAGTTCTAGAGCTAGTTTTTAGGGTTTGTTTTGATGCTTGAGTTTAAAACTTTATAGTTTAAACTGTAGGTTCTAAATTGTATAGTTTAAATAGTGATTTTGAATTGACTTTTAAGATTAAAAGTTTAAAACGAGAATAAAATATTATATCATATTTAAACCGACAACTGATATTTGAAAAATTATAGTTTATGAAAGAAAAATGAGAATAAGAATAGTTTTTACTGTACAAAATAATTCAAACTGTACAAACTTGAAAAATAAAGTTTAGATTTTAAAGGTTAAAACCTGTATAAAACTGCCTCTATTGTTTAAATTGGCCTAAGTTATTACTTTATTAAACATCAATTTAAACTGACTTGAACGGTTTTAAACCAACATACCAAGCAGCTATAGTAGGGACATTTTTAAAAATGACTCTTTGAGAAAAATTTTTTTATCAATAATTTCTTTTTTTTGGTCAGTTTTTTGCATAAAAAAAAACTTTTTGAGCACCAAAACAGTTTCAGTTTTTTGTTTTCATCCTGTTGAGGTTCCCTGTTTTTTTTTTTTTTTTATCCTGTTGAGGTTCCTTACCTTATTACAGTTATTTTTTTAAAAAAAATTAAGACAGTTTACCTACTTAAAAAAACATATTTTTTGATTAAAAAAGAGTCATTTACTCAATTGAGAATTTTTTTTTTGGCCCTTTTCTCAAATTATCCCTTTTTTTGTTTTTAATCCTTACGAACTGAACATAACAAAACTAAAAGAGCTTTTGTGATCAAGAAAGTTCGCTAGCATTCGCAAGAGTCCAACATCGAAATGGCTGGTAAGCTAAAGTCAAGTAAATTCAGACGTAAGACAATTTTCCAGCTTCTGGATTATATAGGATGGGGTGTTTTCACGATCCTGGATGATATCAATGCTATCTTTAACCAAAAAAAAAAAATTACACAGAAACACTAGTAAATTAGCATGTAATTTTCAACTATCTCACCAAAGTATAACCAAGATGATGTTTTCAGAAGTTATAACTAAATTTAGCTCTTGGATCATTTTAGTGCAAAACCCCCAAAAAAAAATCACAACTCAGAAAGTCAAGACATGATCAACAACCAGTAGAAATCATTCCCATAGTTCAAAGATTTTCAGAACCCATATTTGGAAAAAAGGTGATTGATCAACTATAACGAAGGAAAAGCTCAAAATTAACATTTTATATTAGATTTAAGCCCCGGACGAAGATACCCAGTAAAAAGTACATGCTTTGCCCAATTGTCAATTGGCCAACACAGATCATGAACTTGTTATCACAACCCATGAACCTAAATCTTCAGTATAACAAAGAAATCCACCTTTGTCACTGACAACTTACAAAAAAAAAAAAAAAAAAAAGCAAAGATATTAATGCGGATTACCCACCAATATTATAGAAAAGAAAAGTCACCACCAGCCATAAACGGCTTGAGTGTATTTATCCTTGAGCCACCTAAAGCTTTTCCTCAGAGAGCCCTTCATCTTTCCCTCCACAGAGTACATTTTGTAGCTAGCCACCCTCTTCTTCCTCTGAAACTCTGGGTCTCCAAAGCTCCAACCCTTTGAAGAAGAAAATCCAGAAGTGCTTTTCGCTTTCTTCAACTTCAAGTCTCTAATATTGTTGTTGTTGATGTCGTTTCCCATCCGGGTTTGGGCATACGACGTGCTGTAGCTTCTGGGTGGTCCATAGTAGTTGTCAATCTGCATCATCCCACTTCCGTACGACCTTGATCTGCTGTAATCTTCCATGGGATTTTGGATTTGGCAGAAAGATTGTTTTTTGGTGACGATCTTGAAGGGTGCTGTGCTGTTGATGTTAAATTGTTCTCTTTCTGCCTGGGAGTCTGACAGACAGACCAGGAAGGAAGGAGGAGGATCAAAAACGATTGGAGAAGTTTTTAGTGGGTCCAATATTATTGTATTGTAACGAAAAAAGGCTCTGGCGTTGGTTGGATTTTATTTTGGAAATTTATTTGTTTTTCTTTTAAATGAAAAGTCCAATGTGCTCTTTGATGCTTTGACTTTTAAAATGATGATTATTTGATCAGATAGCGTGTTTAACGGGGAATTTATGTTGTCCATTAGTCTAGTTGGGCATGCTCTTTTTTTTATCTTTTTTTTTTTCTCCCTAAAAACAATTCTTTTGCAGCATTTTTTCTCATTGACTGCCTTGAGCCCATAAAGTCACCGTTTTCAAAATAGAAAACCAGTTTTCAAATGGTTAGAGGAATTTTAGGAACAACCCTATGTTACGGTGCAAAAAATTATCAATAATTAGATCTTTTTCGAGTGCCGTGTAAATATGATTCTGAATACGATTAAACAGTTAAAAATTGTGTTTTACTGGTGGGTTATTTCCTATATCCTATCACACGCAGAGTTCACCAATTTTTAAAGAGATTTAAAGAAAGAAAATAAAGAAAAGGTAACAATAACTTTGGCGGGATAAATTCATATTAAGGTCTTTATATTCAAAACATATGCTTTTCTTATAGTCGTTGTCTCTCTTCGAGAAGTTTTGTATCAGTTGTGGTATTTTGTCTATTAATCTATTGAGTTTTTCTCCTATTTATTTAGTATTCCGTTGTGTTTTTTATCCATTGGATTTATCTTTTTTGCGGTTTTTGATGCGGCCTTATTGCTATGGAATTCTTCATATTGCTTGGTCAAATCAATCCATTGTACTCGGTTTCTGGTGTATCTCTTTAGACTTTTGGTGGCTTTTGTTTGTAGAACCTGATACTTATTTTTTTAGTGATCCTTCATTTAGTTTACAAAAAAAGACCGTTGTTTGCGAGATCGTGTTTCTTGTAACAGGAGGGTGTGTGGATTTGCATTGGCGTCTCTGTGTGTGTGTGTACACGTTTATAATTTTTGTAACAGCTCATATATTTAGCATGAAAGGTTCCATTAACAATTAAGGACATTTTAACTTTTCATCGAAAGAAAAAGTGAGGAGTGATTCTCTTTCCGCTTTAATACTGTATTTACTTACAAATAAATAATGAGAGTTTTATAGGCCTTACACAATATAAAGATTAGAGAATGAGAAAACGAAATATCAATCCTTGCATCTTCTTTAGTATTGATTTTCCATCAAATCAAATGAATGTTAAATTTACATGAATGTTAAAATTCGAATGTTATTAGTTAATGGTTATTTAGTTATGTAAAAAGGATATGACTAAGTTGAGTGAAATACCTATTCCTAAGCAAGTAAACACTAGAAAGAATGAGATTGTTTGCTATTATACAATCAAATAAATAAGTAAACACAATTTTAAAACGTCTGGGAACATAATTGAAGCTGTGAATTAGAACTAAAATATATAGCATGTAAGAGTTTAATACTATAGTATATTTTTTATTTACATTGTAGCATGTGAGAACTTTACACTATAATAGTTAGAACTAATAAGTTAGAACAGCTTTATTAAAGGTACAAATTAATTTAGACATAGAGAGATTTAAATTTAACACCCTTTTTCATATTCCTTATAGAATTTGCAAGTCGGTTGTAATTGCAAAGGAAAAAAAAATATTCTTTGCAGACGAGACGGCTGAAACATAACGAGCCATTGTCTCAAAAGTTTTTTGTTTTTGTCTTCTTTTTTTTTTTTTCCTTGCGATGGTTCATTGTCACAATGGGTCGATAAGCGATAAACCAATATTTTTACTTTATTAGCTATATAAACTTGTCTTCCTGTTCACTTTTGCTAATCAAATTCTTGTTTTCTGCTTTTGCGGATTATGGTGCCAGTGCTTTTTAATTATTCTGATTAAATGAAAAGGTACATTAGAATCTACTTTGAAATGGGATTGCTATCTCTCACGAGCCGTTGACATTAGAAAGTTAAATCTTTTGTAAATGTGACCAAATAGTTGATTTATGATTTGCTCTTGATAGAGATTCTATTCCCAAATGTAAATAGAAAATTGAATATAAACAAATAAATTGTGACCAAATAGTTGATTTATGATTTGCTCTTGATAGAGATTCTATTCCCTAAAGTAAATAGAAAATCGAAAATAAACAAATAAATAGTAACCAAATAGTTGACTTATGATTTGCTCTTGATAGGGATTCTATTCCCAAATGTAAATAGAAAATTGAATATAAACAAATAAATTTAGTTTTTTACATCTCTCTCAATGGCTCTTCTAAAGTTGCATAATGCCTATGAATTCTATCGAACACCAATCTTTTGTGTTTAAGGTGGAGCTTCTTTATGTCCATTGACGCACTATTATAGGGATAAATAATAATACGCTGTCATGCTTATCATTGTTGCTATACTACAGTCTTAAACTTGTAGCTAGATTAAGGATCCCATACCGTAAGAACTCTCTTTTTTTTTTAACCCTATCAAGTAGGGTTGGATTTATGCGAATCCGCATTAAAATCTTACGCTGCTTGATAAAAAAATAAATAAATAGTTAATCCAACAGTAAAAACAATAATTCTTATTAAATGAAAAAAAGTACCGTTTTTATTTAAAAATCCCCACCTAATCAACCGGTTCGGCCTCTTGATTTTCCCTGGAAGAAGGAAAGTATATACTCGTGTTCAAAAAAAATAAATAAATAAATCCACAGCATTCCTATGGGACACTAGAATACGTTAATATGTTGAAGCAAACTTTGCACAGAATAATCTCACACCAAACAACAATCAGTTTTTCAAGTTTGCCCGGGCGATGGACGCTAATTAAAAGTACAAAAGCATGAAACAAAATTTGCAACAAGGTTTTTTTCTACACCCAAAACAGGAATTGGAGCAAATCTCGCAACTCCCGGGTAAGTCCAATCCATTCTAATTGACCCTTCACCTACAAGAAGATAATAATTATGGCTTCCAAATTAAAAAGCCTTTCACCACAACCGAGCAAAACCCTGGTCTTTAAAGGAGATCAGCAACATTCGCCGGCAGCTCTTCGATTACAACATTGTAAAACTTCTGGATGTCGTACAGCATCTTTTCATCATCCCTGGTCACGAAATTTATGGCAACACCCTTCCTCCCAAATCGTCCACTACGACCAATACGATGGAGGTAGTTTTCAGGCTGTGTTGGGAGATCATAATTTATCACAAGAGAAACCTGCTGAACATCGATACCACGGGCCAACAGATCAGTAGTTATGAGAACACGGGAGGAACCAGATCGGAACTCCCTCATGATAATGTCTCTGGTGTTTTGGTCCATGTCCCCATGGGTTGCAGAAACTGTGTGATCTCTGCTGCGCATCTTGTCTGTGAGCCAGTCGACCTTCCGCCTTGTGTTCACAAAGATAACACTTTGGGTAATTGCCAGCGTCTCGTAAAGATCACAAAGCGTCTCAAGCTTCCATTCCTCTTTTTCGACATTAACATGGAACTGCTTAATACCCTCGAGGGTCAGCTCATCACGTTTCACCAAAATCCTTACAGGCTTGTTCATGAACTTTCTAGTGATCTCAAGAGCCTCAGGTGGCATTGTAGCAGAGAAAACACCGATCTGAATCTTTGACGGCAGCAGCTGAAAAATGTCATAGATCTGAAAAATTATAAAAGTATTGTCAGAACACGAAATCAACTTATGCCAACAGCATGACAACAAGATGGTATGACGTATATTTCAAATAATAGTAGATGTTAGGTACAAGGATTCCAGAACGAAAAGATGGGCATAGCAGCATCTGAAGTAAACCATCAATAAAAAACCTAATGTAGTAAGTAGATATCTTACCATAAAACATCAACCACAAAAATAATCCTCATGCACATAAATCCCACGTCTAGGAAAAAATGAACACCTCTAGCTACTAGTAGAAGGAAATAAACAAGGAAAATAAGGATCAAAAGAAAGTTAAAAACCTGATCCTTGAAACCTCGGGAAAGCATTTCATCTGCTTCATCCAAAACAAACATCTTAATGTAATCAGGACGAAGTGACTGCCTTCTCAACATGTCAAACACACGACCAGGGGTACCAACAACAACATGCACTCCACTGGAAAGAATACGTTGGTCTTCACGAACGCTAGTTCCACCAACACATGCATGAACCTTGACCCCAAGATAATCACCAAGGGCGCGCATAACCTTCTCAATCTGCTGAGCAAGTTCTCGGGTGGGGGCAAGAACCAATGCCTGGCATTCAAGCAACCCATAATCAAGCTGCTGAAGAATTCCAGAGCAGAAAGTAGCTGTTTTTCCAGTTCCAGACTGTGCTTGTTGAATCACATCAAGTCCCTTGCAAAAGGGAACAATTCCTCTCTGCTGAATGGCAGAGGGCTTCTCAAAACCTACAAATAAGTTTGGCCCATGTTATCAGTATTTAACGTTCCCACAAAAATACAGAAGCTCATGCCACTTTCGCAAGCATAAAACAGACAAACAAGTCATTAGCTACATAAGCCAAGCAGCTTATAATTTAACAAGCAGTCAAACAAAGATGAACCGCATATAGATGGCACATAGACCTACAATGCTCGATAGAGGTTGTTGGCAATTTAAGAGGCAAACTTGCCAACAATCCTCCTTAATTTCAAAGAAAAGGTTCAAGGAAGTATCAGAAGTTAAAACTTCCATGGTGTTGTGTGTTTGTGTGTGTGTGACATACCATATGCATAGATGCCTCTAAGGAGGTTCTCCTGCAATCCCATAGCATCAAAACTTTCATAAACCTCATCGTATGATGCGAAGAAGTCTGACCCATCACTGCCAAGTCTGCTCCCATCATTAAATCAAGCACGAGGCTTTGACATCAGTAATACACAAAAGAGAGGGGCCTTGTCATTGTATCCATCAGGAATTATAATTATTGGTAATAACAAAAAGGAAAACTAACAGAAACTTACAGCTCATTCATTTTGGCATCATAATGACGAGCATCAAATTGGGATCCTTCCGGTGCCACACCTGCCATGACTGCAAAAACACAAACAATATGTTCAACTTAAAAGTAAAGCTCACAAAAAAAAAAAAGAACCTGATTTGCCCAGGTATATAACATCCAAAGCTTCGAACTTTACATTAAAAGGCAGTGTCCTTTTGCATTAATCATTTTCGATAATTTGTGGACCAACTTTTTCAACAGAAAGGAACTAAGAGAAATTATAGATGAAGGACTAAAACTAATTAAAGTTCAAACTTAGAATACTTGGAGCCACGTAAATACGCAGAGTGTGTGCACTAGAGATTGGTGGTTTCTTCCTCTTCTTGTATAAGTAGATCCTAGTAAAGACATAAAGGCACCTTTTCTCCTACGCTGACAGGTCATTTGAAGAGGAAATGTGAAGCCTTTATTTTTTCATTTGACAAAGTTAAAAATCTTGCCTTTAAATGTTCAACTCTAGTTCTTTACTGCCCATAAATTTAGTCCCTACACACCGTACCTCTTCCATAAAATCAACGCAAAACTATTAAGACGAACAGTTAAGTCATGTGAAATTAACCTATTAATAAAAATTCACACAAATAACAGCTAAACACCCACTATATAACGAAGTAGATCAATAAATCAGAATACGAGCTTTAACAAACAAATCCAAACAGCATCGCAGAGAATAATAACTAATAATATTCAAAGAAAAAGCAAGTCAAAGAGTTCAGCATCACCGGAATCGAATTTTATTGTTTACACCATGCCCTAATCCACGCGATTGATCCAAACCCAAAAAAAACAGACGCTTCATCGAACACCAAATCATCAAACCAAAACAAACAAACAAATAAATAAATAAGCAAATAAATAAACAGAATCCCATAGACATCATATCAAGTTTGCCCCCTTTTTCCCTCACTCTCTCCAAAATTTCAACAATGATCGGAAAAAAGTCTCGGGAACAATCGATCTACCATAAGCAAGAACAAAATCCCAGCAAAAACATAAGAAATCTACGCTCGAGCTAAAAATACATGAACTCGAATCGACAAGAGCGAGATTGGAGAAGCGAATCGAAGAGTACCTGATAGATTCTAGAGGAACTTGACGAAGCCAAAGATTTTTGTGAAAAAGATTTTGTCTTGAGAGTTGTGGATTTTGTTCCCCAAACTCCTCGGATCTCTGAGAATTGGAGTGATTTTGGAGGAGTCGAGGAAGGAACGCAGACGCAGCAGCAGCAGCGGAGTAGGGGAAAGAAGATTAGGGAAATCTAAGGGGGTCATTTCATGCCTCACTTTTTAGTTTCCCGATTTTGCCCTTTCCTTTCTTCAATACAGTTTGGTGTTTTGGGAAATTGCAGCCTGGGCCCCTCAACTTTTTGAAGTGTTTAACTTAGGGTTCCAACTTATTAAATTATGCCTCATGGATCCTTAAAGTGACTAATGGTTCGTTTAGTCCACATGTTAGAAATAGTGTGGTTTAAAACTTTATTATTTGAATTATAGGTTTTAAACTTTGTCGTTTAAATATTGATTTTAAATTAATGTTTGAAATGTAAAGGTTTAAAACGATAATAAAACATTATATCAAGTTTAAAACAAGAATTGGTATTTGAAAAACTATAATTTATGGAAAAAAAAAAAAAACAAGAATGAGAATATTTTTTATTATAAAAAATTGTTCAAACCATGTGAACTTGAGAGGGGTAAAGTTTGGATTTTGGTGGTTATAGCTAGTTTAAGGGTCCATTTGGTAAATGGATTCATATCAGTGATTTAATTTGAGTTAGTATGATTTAAATTAGGATTTGAGTTAATAATTTGAATTGTTATCCAAATTGCCATTTGGATGTACATTTAAGTTTTAATTTGAGTATAGAATAAAATTGAAATTTATGTTTTGAAAGGTAGTGAAAATAGTTTTTGATTTATTAACAAATCTAATAAAATCTTAATGTCAATAGTCCTTAAAAATATACAATATGGATCTTAATTTATTCTTATCTTTACTAGGAATATAATGAAAAAAGAATCATCTCAGTTTGATATTAACTGAAGAACTTATGATTTTTTTCTCAAATATATGAGAGAGAATTTCAGTTTTTACTATTACATATATATCCAAATATCAAAAGTTTAAGGGGAGCAGAACTCTGAAAACTTAGATTCTTGATACTCAAAGGAATTGAATTTTGGGATAAACAAACACGTATTTATAGGATTCTTGATACTCGAATCCAAATTTGAATCCATTGAATACCAAAAGTACTCCAAACAAACAACCCCTAAAACTATCTTTATGGTTTAAAATAGACTCAGTTATTACTCTACCAAACTCTAGTTTAAACTGCCTTTATTGTTTAAACCGTTTTGAACTAATACAACAAATGCTATGTAAAATAGCGCATGTAGGGTTATTGTAACAAATACTGTGGGTTTTTCCTTTACCTCAAAATAACCACATAAACAAAATGTGTAGCAACGTAAAATATGGTAGCTAACGTGGCTTATGTAGAACGCACCAAAAATAACTACTTGGGTGTGTTGAAAAGTACGGTTTGAACTAATTTTAATAAAAAATATTGTAGCATATGAGAGCTTTATACTATAGCTTTTTTTCTCTTGACACAATAGTATATAATAGCTTTATATCATAGCAACTAAAAGTTTTGATTGAGACTGAAATTGTTACACACCCTATATATAATGCAAAATACATTATAAAAATTTGAAGGAAAATTATAATAGAGATAAACAAACAAACAAACAAACAAAATCCTCCACCCAACATAAACTAACCTAATGAACAATTTAACAAGCCCAACCCCAAGCGCATCGACAGGCATCGATTGATAGAGATGGGATGGTTTTGTGTATGCCATTGGCACAAAAAGGGTGATTACTCTTGTTAAGTTGAAACGTAATGTAATGACCAAGGAAACAAATTTCGATATTTAATTGGATTTAATTAATGAAATTATCCTCATAAATCGTACCCATGTAAAAATTACGATAATGTATAATGAACAACGTTGACAGAGAATTTTATGGTGGACTTGATGTAATGATGGATGTTATTAAATACAGATTTTCTGAGCTTAAATTGCTTAAAAATTTGTATAAAATTTCTATAAAATAAATTTTATATCACAATTAATTATAACATTGTGATATAAATTATTGGATGATTAAGATAGAAATTAAGTAGAAAAGCAAATTAAGTAGAAAAGCTTGATAACACCCTAAAACAATATAAAAAGGGTACGACGTAGTGTAAGTACACTGCTGAGATAAAAATATAGATATGTGAAATGCTATGTTTGGGTTCCAAAGATGACCAAAGTACAGGTAGAATAATTTATATTGCTCAAGTATACGTTTTTCATCGGTTTTACCCTAATAGTATAAAAAATACTGTGTGGTAAAAAAATTTCACTGTGTTAAGTGATGGGTCCCTTCAAGGGGGACACCTTGAGAATTATGATTGGGCCACCACATCACAAAGAGGGTGTTTAGAAGGGTGGTGGGAACCGTTGGTTAGAACCACTTTTACTGTAGCATGTGAGGGCTTTTACACTGTAGCAATTTTTTTTTTATTGTTATCGTAGCATGTAAGAGCTTTATATTGTTCATAACTGAGTTTGGTTCCCACCACTCAGCCAAACACCATGAAAATGTAGCCCAATCATATTAAGCCAACCATTATCCTTAATCATGATTAAAGGTGATAACTCACCATTTAAAAAAGAATCCTTAAGAGATAAGTCTTAAATTAAGACTTAAGCATCACGTTTTTTTTCATTCTCTCCCCCACCATATTAAGCAGTTCCTAAGGTCTCTCTTCCAAAATTTTGTTCAAAACAACTCCTCACAAAATCTTCTCCAATGAAGTTCCAAGCTTTAACTTTAAGGTTTTACAAACTTTTCAAGGTAAAAACTAAACTTTCCTTAAGTTTTCTAAGGTTTCTCTTTGGGTTTGAAGGGAGTTTAACAAGAATTTTTCTTGTTATGAATCATGCCTAGGAAGTTGACAAATTCAAGGGTGTTCAAGGTGCACAAGATCACCAATTTTCTTTAGTAAAGCCTAACCTCCTATTTTTGAAGTTTATGGTGGTTTTGTTTTGATTGTTTTGATTCCTCTTCAAGTATGGCATGTAATAATTTAAATTAGTTCATAGTATGTTTACCTGATCTTATGACATGGGATGGCGCTTGTTTGATGAAATAGGGGTTTCAATGTCAAAATTTTCACTTGGTGTTAAACTAGGAGAAATTTTATAAACTTTAAGGAGTTTTTAAAAAGTTGTGATTTGGCATGAAAAATTGTTTAAGAAGGTTTTGAATCTATCTAAGCAGTGGCTAAAATGTTGCTTTAAAGCAGATTTTTACAAAAATTAGCCTAGGGACTAAATTGTAAAAAAATTCTTATTCTAGACAAAATTAAAAAAGGGCCAAAAACTCCTTTGTATAGTGGGAATTTCAAAATAGTTAAAATAAGAAAGTTGTAGATCTCAACGAAACTGTTAAGAATTATGAACAGTTTGTAAAAAGTAGCCTTCGTTTGTGAGTTATGAATTTTACAAAATTTGTTAAAGTTGGAAAAAAAAATATTAAGGAGCAAAACGTCTTTTTATAAAGGAATTTGGGTAAGCTACTTTGAGAAAATTTAATTCTCTTAAAAAATGGAAACCAATGGTTTAAAAAGATTATTTTTGGTCCCGGGTAAAATCGTCAAAATTTTTAAAACCAGGGGCAAAATCACAAAGTTTTGTTAAACTTGAGCTTTTATTGCAAATAAGTGATCCGATGCCTTAAACATTTGTCTCTATGCTAATAAGTGATGTTTTGTGTTGAATTAGCCAAATTGGGCCTAAGAATCTAAAGTAGCCCATCGAGGGCAAAAACGTCATTTTTTATGAAATGACCAGAACGGATCCTAAAGTGTCCCAGATAGTGAAAAATGACTTTAACAATATTTTTTTTCCCTTTATGTTATTAACAATAAGATAGAAGGGAACGAAAGGAAGGTCGAACTTTAAATAATCGATAAGTATACATACTAACGTGTAACTAAATAGTGATAATTTGGCTAATAACGATATAATTAGCTAAATAGGTCACTAGATGAATAATGAAGTGATCCAAAGACGGTTCGTAGAATAGTCTAAACAAGTAAGTTCTTAACCCACCTACAGTATGAAATAGTAGGTATAAGGGTATAGAATACTTATGTGAATATATATGTGTGTGCTACACAATTAAAAAAGTGTATATATTTTGCACTAAAAATGTAAATATTTTGACATGCATGATATGATAACTAAAATAACTGGACTGGTAAATGAATCACTAGGAGTAAGAAAAGTATTGTACTAGCTCCCAATGCAAAGAGGAGTTTAATGTTAAAGTTATGTTATGGTCTCAGTGTTACAAAGACCTATATATGTATATGGTACGAACACTTAAGCCCTAGTTAAAGACAATATATGATAAGAATAAAGAATGTTCATAAAAAATCATAAATGGATCATGTATATTAGCATATGACACATGGGGGCTATGTTTGGACTTACTGGACACAAGCTCACCTAATTATTTCATGCTGTAGAAATTTCCACTAAGAAGTCAAAATGACTGTACTGATGGACGGGCGATGGAATACGAGCGATGTGCAGATTAAGGTATGGATACCGTCACGGTTTTGTTCTGTTTGCTATGTATAATAAGTTATTTTGGAACTTATTGTATATAAAGTTATAGTATGGTTTAGTAAAATAAAACATCTTTCGGATATGTAAAACATATGACATTATAAAAAAGAAAGTTTATATATATATATATATATGATTACGAAAAGAAGTTTGAGTCACTATAAGAAAAACTACAATTAACGACACATTATTTAAAACATGTAGTTTTTGAATGTCGTTGAAAAGCACATATAACAACATCTCTAACAAACAGTAGTTAATGACATTTGAAACAATAATTAACGATATCTATATAGATGGCGTATTAAAGGTCTCCTTTTAACGACAATAGTTTAGTGTCGTTAAATTATTTAACGATAAGTAGGAGATGTCATCGAGATTCTACGACATCCCTTATAGACGATATTTTGACCACTATCGTCTATAAGGGGTGTCGTAGAATCTCCAAGGCCTCGATGATATCTCCTACTTGTTGTTAAATATTTTAACGACACTAAACTATTGTCGTTACAAGGAGAAATTTAATACGGCGTTTATATAGATGTCATTAATTATTGTTTTAAATGTTATTAACAACATCTTTGTTGGAGATGTCGTTGTATGTAATTTTTAACGACATTTAAAAACTACATGTCTTAAATAATATCTCGTTAAATGTAGTTTTTTTTGTAGCGAGTATACATGTGTACTATATTATTGTTATTTAAAAAAAATAATTTCCAAAATTTTCATAGATATGCAAGTTTGAAAAGTGTTAAAGCACAGTCTATAAGGAGGCGAGTTGTGACGTGTATCATGCACATGATTCATTGAATTGTCAAAATTCATAGACTTTAGAGCAAGGACCTCCGTAGGTTATTTTCCTTGCTTTGGGACTCATGAGACCTCATTTAAACATATTGGGACCTAAATGTAATGCTCTTAAAAAGAAAGAGACTCAAACTACAATTTTTGTTCTTAAGTTTTTCAGCACCATCCAACGTCTTTTTGATGCGGTTGGGCTGCTGTAGGCTGTCGTTTCAGTTTCCTTCTTGAGAAAGCAATCTTTGTTTAGCTTTTTTTTTTCCCTAACAAAAAAAAAAAAAAAAAAAAAAACAATGGATACTCGTGTGTACTTTGGTTGTTCCCTATCAACAATCCTTGTGGGTTGGCATATGAATATTATAGATTAAAAAGAGGAAAACCGTGTGTTAGAAATTGGAACACACTACTACATTGTAGGGTTTCAACCACGCCACTTCCATGTCGTTTGACCGAGGTGGAAGTGTTTTCACGTCTTCTGTTTAGCAAGAGACGTCGTATAAGGCGCCAATTACCCAATCATTGCGGTCAAAATTCAAGCGTTGTGGTATATTTGCTTCCAACTTAGGTCAAAATTCAAAGCGTGGTTGTATGTTGCTGACTAGGCTTAAAATAGGCTTACCAAAATTCCCTCATATTGACACTACAAGAAAAACTACATTTAACGGCATGTTATTTTTGAATGTTGTTGAAAAGTACATACAACGACATCTCCAACAAACATACCGTTATCGACATTTGAAACAATAATTGACGACATCTATATAGACGTCGTATTAAAGGTCTCCTTTTAACGACAATAGTTTAGTGTCGTTAAATTATTTAACGACAAGTAAGAGATGTCATCAAAGCCTTGAAGATTCTACGACACCCCTTATAGACGACATTGGTCAAGATGTCATCTATAAGGGGCGTCGTAAAATCTCAAAAGCTTTAACGACATCTCCTACTTGTCGTTAAATAATTTAACGACACTAAACTATTATCGTTAAAATGAGACATTTAATACGGCGTCTATGTAGATGTCGTCAATTATTGTTTCAAATGTCATTAACGACATATTTGTTAAAGATGTCGTTGTATTCACTTTTCAATAATATTTAAAAACTACATGCCGTTAAATGTAGTTTTTATTGTAGTGTGATTTCGCTTCAAACCCTACGGGTTTTTCTGCTCCCGTCCTTCTGCCTCCGTTCGCAGCGAAGTTCAAAATTTTCTAGGTTGTCTATTTTTTTGGATCGTTTTCCTTGACTTTCCTTCACTCCTTTTGTTTTCCCATCGATTTTTTCTGCTCCGGCCAGCGATTTTTTTTGCGCCTGCTCCTCTGCCGCCGTCTGCCATAACCGCCGAGGAAGATCAAAACTTTCTGGGAATCTCTTATTTGGAGACGTTTTTCTTTGCAATTTCGTTTATTTGGTGTTTGGGCATCATCTATTTTTGATTAAACACATTAGGTTTTGAGGAGGCTTTTTTATTTTTCCCTTGGCTAGTGTTTGCCGCCTTCCATACGTCCTTTGCTTACCGTTTTGGCACGTCTGAAAATCTCTCCGCCTCCAACGTCGAGGGTGCAGTCCAGACACCGCTCGTTCTCCAGTTCTATCTTAATTATGTATTGTGGTTTTTTTGTTTTTCTTTTTTCTGGTCTCAAATTGTTTTTTTTTTTTTTTAATTTTATTTGGAGTAATATTCGTATAGTGGCTCATTGTAAAGTCGATTCGCCTCCACCATCGACTTCGACGCCATCGGGGTCCTGACGTTGCTTTGCCTCTACCTGTGTAATTACTGAATTTTCTTTTGAAAATTAATTACTGAATTTATAACCACCTTAATATCTGTGTGTTTTATTACGTGGGGCAAAAAATGTAAGCTCGCAGTAGAGGCTATAAATAATATAGTTGCAGAGGGTGTGGTATACGAGACTAATAATGACAAAGCAACTGTTCATGAAGTACCTTTAGGACAATTGAATTATCATGTTTCCGTGAGGGCTTCATACAACGATCATGCTCGCCTTCCCGTTCCTACACGTGATCCCGACATGCTTAATGTTTGCAATGCCATTGCGACATTTGTAGCATGGCCAAAAGTACTGGTCATATTTGACGGTGTACAGCAGCCAAAGGTCAAGTCGTTTTTTCTTTACGTAATATAATCATATTATATTTGTTTTGATTACTAACTTATTTGTTTTGATTGGTTGAATATTGTAGAATTCGCTGCCGAAAAATAAATAGATATCCTCAAAACCAAAACTTTTGAGAGATGCTCCTGGAGTGCAACTAATGAAGCAAGTAATGCCGCCTACTTACTATGAAACTTATCGTATAAATCCAACCATTGAATGATATTATATTTGTTTTTATTACAAACTTTTTTTGTTTTGGTTGGTTGCATTTTGTAGGATGCGCTGTTGAAAAAATAGAAATATCCTCAAAACCAAAGCTTTTGAACCATCCTCTTGCAGTGCAACCAATGAAGCAAGTAGTGCCGCCTTCTTAACATGTAACTTATCGCATAAATCCACATACTGATGTAAGATATAAGCCACCGTTCTCTATAAGAACTGTATGGGATAAAGTTAAAGAATGGAAGTCTGCACAAACCTTATTAGTTGAAATGGAGGAAGGAATTTTCGGTATTCGTGCTTCTCTTCAGTTATATCTTCTGAAGGATGATAGAATTCATTTTGCTCATTCAACGAAATAGCAGCAAACGCGATCTGCTTTTACTTCAGGTTTGAATCAAGTTATAATATTAGTTTATATATTTCATGTATATGTGTGTGTGTGTGTGTGTATATATTCAATAATAACCTAACTTACATTTCGTTTCTAGGGTGTTGTACAAAAAGCTGTTGAGATTTAATAAGACAGATGCCTTTGCTTTCGTACCTCCTTCCCACGTTGGTCAACAAGCTGGGAGACCAGAAACACGTGCACAAAATATTTTCAACAGAATGCAAAACATGACAAAGGGTCATGGAATGTAGGGTGAGTTAAAGCACCAGTTTAATACCGTTTTGAAATTTTTTATGGTTATATTTATTATTTAAATTCTTATCAAATTTTGGTTGATTTAGGTCTCATTGGATGCTAGTTATTCTTAATTCAAGTTTAGAACAAGCATACCTTTTGGATCCCCTTGATGGTCAACCTCGACCCGACATATTTTGATACTATTTTTTCTAGTTGTTTGAATATCGTTCTTTTTCTTTGTTTTTTTGTTTTGTTTTTGTGTAAAGGGCATATTCTATATATAATGCTCAAATAGAGAGTAGACCATCAACAAGTAAAGATAAAGTTAAACATTGGAAACAGTATATGATAATATTTTATATTTGTAACATTTGTAGTTTTTATCGATTATATGCAAAATTAACAACTTGTTGAATTTGCTTTTAAGAACAGTAACATGATTAGTGCTGGTATATAGGCTCCTATGCAGCCTCGGCATTATGAATGTGGATACTATGTGATGAGGTATATGAAGGAGCTTATTGAAGCAACCTACTACATGGATGTATTGGGATCAAGGAAGCGTTTCGAACACATACACTTACATACATACATACATACATGTATGTGTGTATATATATATATATATATTGGTTATCTCAAAAATGTTTTTTTTAATTTTATTAATGTATGTTTTTTATTTGACTGTAATTTGGCGGAAGAAAAGAATGGCGGGACAGCTTATGAAATTGTTAAGAAGTTAGTATTTTTTAGGTCTTTTTTTTAGAATAGAATTTTTAGATCTTGATCACATTGATTATGTTTTGTAATTACATTATATAACTGAATTTATTTTTTTTTAATTTAGTACATTTAATTATAGTATTTAAACAAATTTTTAAACATCAAATGCAGTATAAGCATGTGAATCTGCCATAAAAATTTGTAAATTGCAGATATTTTAATTTTAGAATAGTAAATAAATAAAAAAATGGAAATCATTTCACCTCAGTTGCAAAATAATAGACGTTAAAAGAAATTTCACGCTGTTGTCTTGGTGGCTACTTTAGACTTCGTTTAAAATTTGATTGACGTTAAAGAGATACAACCACACTTTTTAAGCATCGTCGTAACTTACAACCACGCTTAATAAGCGTGGTAGAAAGTCTGCACATGCGACTTCCCCTAGAACAACGTCTATTTTCAGTGCGACATTATTTCTTTTCCACCACTGTTTTTAGGCATGGTGGAAAGCCTTTTGTGTAGTAGTGAGACCTTTTCCCTTATTTTTTGGTTTATTCATGTATTAATCCATCATTGAAAATTTGAAACATAAAACTCCAGTTGCAACTAGGGGTAATTCACTCTGAATTCTTAACCGCATCATATTTCAATTAAATTTTTCAGACAGCCTTTTGTCTTATTTAAAAAATGGTGAAACTACATAATAAAATTAAAACTCATAGAATTATAGGTTAGAAATTATACCCTAAACATTTCAAAATATGCCTAAACCCCACCCCAAAAACAAGACATACAAAACATAATATAGTTTATATTTCTAAGGGAGATATGTACAAGGCATGGATGGATTTTCATTTGTTATTATTATTTTTTCTTTCGGCGAACTTAGATTTATATCTTAAAAGTCAACTTGCTAAGTGGGAAGGTTATTTTTATAAATTGGTATTTGTTTTTGTATTTAATATGAGAGTTGGGTTTCTTTAACCCTTTACATGCCTCCAAAATATGATGCTTTTTTTTTTAAGTCATCAATTTTCAAAGGAGAATTTTTATAAATGCCATCTTTTAAGATTTAATTGTTATCAATGTCGCATATGTTAATTTGTGGCACAAATTAACAAGTAAAATGAATGATAGTATGACATAAACTTTTCTAAATGTGACATAAATAAACACAATTTTTAAAAGTGTGGCATAACATATAATTTTTCTTATTTTCTAATAGATGGATCGAGCTGTTCGTTTGAGCTTATTGGGCTTTGATACCATGATAAAAGTGAATTTCTAAGGACTTATGTTTTTCTCTTAAAAGGACAACCTATTAAGTGGAGAGTCCTAATATCCTTATAAGTTTATGTATGGTTTTAGAGGAATTTTCTTAAATGCTATCCTTTAAGATCTACTTTTTATAAAGGTAACACATGTTTATTTATGGCACAATTTAATATGTAATATGAATAATAATGTAACATAAACTTTTTTAAATATAGCATGAATAAACATAACTTTTAAAAAACATGACATACTATGAAATTTTGTTTGTTTCTATATTTTAATAATGCGAGACTCAGGTTTCTTTTATCCTTTACAAATACTCTCACAAAATTCCTAATTGACATATTGACAACTATAAACAAAAGGTAGTTAATTCAACATTGTATATTAAATCTATAAATTGAGGTTTGGAATTTTAAGAGGATTGAACAATCAAAGGCAAAAGATGATTTCTTTCTTTCTTTCTTTCTTTCTTTTTTTTTTTTTTTTGGCCTTGGTTAGACCAAGAATGAACTCTGCTTGCCAAACTCATAAATGTAAAGGGTTTATATTTAAAATTGTCGAAAATGATAAAGTTTATATCTGGGTTAGGACCTTTAACTATTTTTAACTTGGAGGTTCTAAGGGCCATTTGGCAGATGGATTCAAATCGTGTTGATTTGAATATTTTGATTTAAATTATATGATTTAAATTGTTATCTAAATTGATGTTTGGATGTACAGTTAAAGTATTAATCTAAATAGGGAATAAAATTAGAATTTGTTTTTGAATAGATGTGAAAAATGTTTTTTAATTTTCCAATAAATCTTACAAAATCTTAATGTTCATGATATTAAAAAATATGCAAAGATCTTGAATTATTCCTCTTTTCATTATGAAGACAATAAAAAAAGAATTGTTTCAATTGGATGGCAAACAAAAAAATTATGATATTTTTTTCTCAAGTATAGAAGAGAGAAAATTTGAAGAAAGGTAATATTGTACTGCACCATTTGAATTCAAATCTTGTGAATTCAAGGAGGGCTAAAACTTAAATTTTATACTCAAAATTCAATTAAAATTCAAATTAAGATTCGAATGTTGATGTCACCAAACGCATATTCAAATCCAATCTAAAGATTTGAGTCCAAAGAATCCACCTAATGCTTAAAACAAACGAGCTCTAGATATATCAGGTTATCAGTGTTTGAGAACCAAATTAGAACTTTTAAAACTTAAACATCATAATATGTGAGAGTTTTACGCTTTAACAGTTATGACTTTTATGTTGAAACTTGATTTGTAAACACTCTCTAAGCTTGTTTTATGCTTTATCGTTTAAATTAATTATTGTCTTTATGCTTCAAATTAAAAGAAGGATGTTTGAGGAGATAATATATAAGATAACGAAAATAGGAACCAATCACTATCGTGGCTCGTCTTCCATCAGCGATCCACAATTTTTTTTGGCCTTATTTGTCGCTAAGCATAAGCAATCTGCTTATAATTGGTGGCAACTGAAAAAAAAAAAAAAAAAAAAAAGACTATCATCAGTCTAAAAAAAAATGATGGCAACCAGAGCTTTTGGTGACATAGAGAAGCCTCCTTGGACATTGACGATTGAGTTGACAGAATTGAACTTGCTTTTGGGCCGGGCTTCATTAATTCCTTATGTGCAGCATAGTCTGAGCCCAATACATGAATAAGTCCTCAAACACCCATAAGTTTTGCCTTCGATTGCTCACTTTTGTGAGTAAATTAGATGGCATGCCAATTTTTTAACTACCACTATTATGTTCTATTATTTTTTTCCCACCTCTTTCACTTATGTCATTATTACTAGCTAAAAAGGTCAAATACTCTTAGACAACACATAATTGTCTAACCTTAACCCAAAATTAATGTAGGAGAATTAGATATATTAGTTGTTTTTATGTTTTAGCTTTGTTTTGTTATTACTTTTTTGTTATTTAATTACTGTCAAGAAGTAGAAGAATCAGAAATGCATTTATTCTGTCACTATCGCTTGGCTTTCCCAATTTGGACTGAATTAGTCTCGTTTGATTGGCTCTGGTTCTTCACAATAAACGGGGAGGATTGGCTTGAAAAAAATTTTAGTTTCAAGGTTAAAGTTGGTGGTGAGATTGATTGGAATATCCTCTTCACTTGTGGGCTTTCTCTCATTTGGTTATGGAAAAATGAAGCTGACCACGAACTAAATTTTATTCGTCTGGATGCCCATGCTGTGGAAATCAAAAGGTATGCTTTTGAGGTGGCCTTAGCTTGGCGTTTAGTTAAAGACGGAACTTCATTCATCCCTAAGTCAACTCTCCTAGTTAGATGGAACTTGCCAGTTGGGGACACGATTAAGCTGAACGTGGATAGTGCTTGTAAGGGTTGTCCTGGACCGATGGGGGCTGGAGGCCTTTTGAGTAACAGTCAAGGTATCTGCTTAAAGAGTTTTTGTAAACAGGTGGGATATGGTACTGCGATAGAGGCAAAAGCTTGCACTCTAGACACGGGGTTGGAGATCACCTGGAATTCGAGACTAAAGAACCTTATGGTCGAACTAGACTCTCAGACTTGAATCCATTTAGTTCACTCCTTCCCTAGAATTAGGGGAAGACTCACTAGTATCCTTGTCAAAATTCGAGGGTGGTTGGAAAAGGAATGGAGAATCTCTCTCATGCACATTTACAGAGAGGGTAACGGCGCAGCAGATTGGCTAGCTAACTTAGTAATTACCTGCGGGAGATCCATGGTTTTTTAAGCTAACCCTCCCTTGGAGCTGCAGAGAATAATCAAAGAAGATATCTTGGGTTTTTCCACACCCAGAATGTGTCGCTTATAGCTATTTTTGTTGTTTTCTTTTATTTTTGGGTCGCTGTAACCCCCTTGTCCACTAAAAAGAAAATTACTATGTCGTTTATTGTGGTGTGTATTGATTATTGTTTTCTTAAAAGCCCATAAATAGTGATTTAGGAGAATTAGCTATATTAGTTGTTTTTATATTTTAGCTTTGTTTTGTTACTAGTGTTTATCGTTATTTAATTACTACGTCATTTATTTTAGTGTTTATTTGTTATCATTTTGTTAGAAGGCTATAAATAACCTTATTAGCTAATTGTAATGAAGACTATAATATTATATATTGAATACAAACTTAAGTGTTTTCTCTTTTTTTGGAAATTTTTCGTTTGAGGGTTTTTCTTTAGGTAGATTTTTGAATCCTCCGTCTGAGTTAAGCTAGTAAAATCCTTATTTTCTTAATTTTGTTGCGTCAAAAATGCTTGGGAACAATAGTGCCTTTATGTTTATTGAAAGTTGTATGTTTCAAACCTTCTCACAAATAATAAAACAAAAAAAAAAATCACAAAAGTGGTATTTCTGAAATTGATCACCCTCAATGTTTGTTCACTATCATTGCTGGCTGGTGCAAAGTAATCTGACAACATAATGTTAACTTAATTTTATCGTCTTTTTAATTCTTAAATTAGACAACTTTTTCTAAAAGAGAGATAATAGGATAAATATTAAAATTCTTTAAAAGTGATTTTATTCTAATTCACCCGGATTGTTGTCCTCTGCGTCGATTCTTTTGACCGTGGATAGATTTTGAGATGGATGAATGATTGTCATTGAGCCAAGAATTCTTTGTGCGTCCACTGGTTTCCAAGTTTTTGCTTTTCAAGCGGAATTAATGTGACATGTATTTGATCAGCATAGCTATCCATATCTCATCTTCAAGGAGAAAGACAATCCAAATCTTGACTTTGGATTTAATACCACTAACGTGTGTCTAAAGTTTTTAACTTTATGTGGAGTCCATTATTAATGGATATATACGTTCGTATACACACACGTACACGTTTATATTAACTTTGGGAGGGCAATTTGAATTTTTTTTAATGGTTTGAACCGTTTTTTAGTTTAAATTTTTAGAGAAAAATATTATAACAAAATTGAAACCATAAAAAAACAATTGAAATTATTTTTGCCAAACAAACGCTTAGACTCTTTGCAAAAGAAAGTGGACATGTAAAAGATATACAGCTCAAGCAGGAGTGGTTAAATTATTTGAACTTTCATGAAAAACTGAAAAACAGTACTACACATCATTAGTGAGGACAATCACCGGGACCTTTTCAACAAATTATTGTAGGATAATATGCAAGTCCTGAAATTTGTTTTCTGATAAAAGTCCTGAGATGTTATTATATTATTCCCTTCATATTAGCCCCTTTAAGGGCGCAACAAGTGCTTAATATAGTGTCTAATTAAAAAGAAAAAAAGAAAAAAAACTTCTACGGTGAATATAATTCTATATTTAAAGCGTGATGGAGTATGATTTATTTTTGACTTACAAATTTTGTGCCACAATTTGCGAACTTGGTACTCTCAAGATGTCCAAGACAGTGTATTCTTCTTCTTAAGGACATTAAATTTTGAATAGCAGAAAGCTCATAAATTTCTGGACAATTAAGTTCTATCATGTATATCCATAAACTTTTAGTTCAATTAGAAATGCCTTGTACAGCTTTATCAACGCCATTGATAATGTTTTGAAGAGATCTAGCCTTTAGGTGGTTAATCATGGGAAGCTAGCAAAAGATGCTAATTAAAGGGCCTTTTAGTCAAACACATACATTTGGAGTCTAATTATGGCTCCAAATTAACTCATAATTTCTATAAATATATTTGTTGGCAAACTGATTAAATGCAGAGAACATAATCCAACTAGGGGTTAGCTGTTCAATATGCTGAAGAGCTACATTTGAAGCTTCAATATGGCTGGATTCAATTATTTTACAACCCTTAGAAGTAGATTGTCACGAACTTATAGCATTGCAATTAATTACTTATTTATATATATATATATAATTGTTAAATCACAATCGTATATGTGACACTCTACCGTTGAGTTATATCCTTTCTTTTATCCCCATCGAGAAAAAGAACTAACTAATTCTGAGACAAAAGGAGGCAAAGGATCAAGAAATTCAACACATCTATTCTCAAATGCAATAGTTGAGGATTTTGTTAAGTAATTTAAATACAAATTTTGTAAGATAAATTTTATGATAAAAAATTTGTTAAGAATTTAAAGATCGATTTTAGCATTATGAGGATTATTGTTTTAATATGAACTTTATGATAAATTCCATAAAAGTGAAAATAATATTTTTAAGGTTAAAAATCATGCTATAATCATAAACCAAGAATGAAATGAAAAGAAGCTAGAAATCCTAATTGTTGCAAAAGGTTTGCAGTAAATTTTAAAACAGAAATACAATTTAAAAAAGTACTATATTAAAATATAAAAATTATATAGTATAAAGTTTAAGCGGTATAAGAATTATGTAGTATGAGAATAATACAGTGTAAGGATTACACTGATAATGTTATGCAATATAGAAGTTATATTAATAAAGTTAAGCATTATAGAAATTACACTGTATAAAGTAATGCAATATATAAATTAGACTATGTAAAGTTAAGTAGTATAGAAATTATACTGTGTGGACAGCATAGAAGTTTATGAACCATGTAAAACAAAATAGAAAAGAATGCTAGCAGTATGAGAAAAATACCAACAGTATAGAGGAAATACTGTCAGTATAAATTTGAGTTGTTAAAAAGCTGATGCAGGACCTACATCGGTGCCACCTTTAAGGTAAGCAAAAAGCCACCCCACCCCCTAACTGCTCTAATTCTACGTAAGTGGAATGGATATTAGAGCACATATTGGTCTCCATCATTTTTTTTAATGCAAAACATGAAAAAAAAAAAAAAAAAAAAGAAGAAGCCATTTTGGCTCTCCATGAAACTGACCCCCCTCCTATGGTTCTCTCACATATTTTTCAAAACCTCAACTCCTAATCAAGCTTATAAGCAAGTTCAAGAGTCCAAAACCAAGATTGAGCAATTTTTTAGGAGGGTTTGCAAAATTTAAGGCATCAAAAAAGAGGATCAAAAAGCTTGGAAAAGTTTAGGACATACAGCCGACTAATAAAAAGCAATGAAACGAGTACGCTAGAGCTATAAGTATGTAAGTTCCAAACCTTACCTATGGCCTGAAGAAAATGAATTTCAAATGCTTTTAATATATTTTATGTTTGTATTTTTTTATGCGTAAAGTTTCAAAGATCAAGTCAAAGACTTGCAATGTATTTACAAATTGTTGTACTTAAAGTATGTTTACATTTATTATGCATACTATTTTTAAAAGTTTAAGTTATGATTTATAATATATTTGCAATTATTATGTTCAATGTTCAAACATTAAATTATGTCACACATAATGTTTACCAAAGTTACAAAATCAGTAATTTAAACCCAAAAAAAATAAAGATAAGAAAGTTTTGTACCAGCATCTTTGATATAATGTTTAAAAGTTATGATAAAGTATGACCTTGTTATTCGATAATCTTAAGTGTTCCACAGAGAAAGTATCAAGTTATGTTAAAGACGCGTCTCATGATTGATGTTGTTGGTATGAACATTTAAGCTCATATGTTCAAGTATAATAAGAATAATGATAAGATGTTTAAGTAAGTTATGAATGATAATAAGAAGGTCATAATTGAATGTTAATAAATGAACATAAATGGAATTATATATAATGATATTGCATGCATTTCTTTTCATGATATGTTTATGAAAGACACTTTAAGAAATGTTTATAAAGAATGTTTATGAAAAATATTTTTACAATAAAGGTTTAGAGAAGGTTCATGAAGAAAATTTTATAACAAACCTTTAAAAGTAATGTTTTATGATGAATATTTAAATATTTTGTGAGATTATGTTTAAACTTACTAAACAAAAGCTCATTACAAGTTCCTTTATGCTGTAGGTAGCCCTATAGAAGACCAGTATGACTAGTTGACAAGCTTGATGTTGCGATGGATAGACGCAAAGGTTGGGTTACCACTACAACAATTTTTTGCTAGTTAAAGAAAAGGTTTTCTACTATTTGAAATAATATTTTAAACATTATAAGAAAGTAAATATTTAAGGAATATTTTATAAGAAATATTTTACGTAAAAAATTTTAAAAGATATATTTTATGAAATGTTTTAAATAGTTATAAAGTGAAGTTTTAAAGCTATGTTTTAGATTACGTTGTAAGAGATTTAAGTTTATTTTAAGTATGTTTTAATGAACAAGGAAAAAAATTTTCCATTACTTTTCTTACTAGTAAGTAAGATTAAAGTTTAAAGAAATGAAGTTTAAGAAAGCTAAGTGACGGTCCAAAAAGACAGGTCGTTACATGTGTTATTAGAGCGATATTCTGCTATCCCATCTCACAATGTCATATGGTTGCTACATTCTAGCTCAAGTGAGTAAGTTAAATTTAGTAAGCAGAAAAGTTAAGATTTAACAATTACATGTTAATGCACCGGGTAAATAGCCCTTAACATCGGCACTCCCATATGAGCAATGAGAAAGCAAAGGTCAAAGGACGAATGTAATTTTATATGTCATACTGTTTCAGCAAGTAGTCAGCATCCATCGGCGGTATCAAGTAAATGATGATCAAACATAGTCAATGATGGTTAGCAGTTGACCCGATGGCTCAAAATTAAGAATGAGCTTATGGTACGTTATGATGTTTTATGCACAACAGTGTTCTATGTTTGAGCAAATCTTACTTCTTTAGAAGTTGTTCAATTTGACCATACGTAGAGTGAGGAAAATCAAATCAAGATAATAGAATAATGGAAGCCCAAAGGTGATTTTTGATGTTATATAAAGCATGGTATATGTGAGCCACTAGATGTTAGATTACTAACTATGCGATTTTTTCTAGCTTAAGCATTTCACAGTTGAGCAAAGATATACTAAGGAGCTTATAACAGCCTAGATGAAAACTACAATCATCATGATGGTGTCGATGACGATTAAAATGAGCATCAAGCGACCTCGTCAGAGCCTAGTTAATTTAAAAACGACTCTTCAAGTGACTCCAATATTGGGAAAAAAGAGTACAGGAGAGCTTTTAATAGTAGTGTCCAAGTTTACCTTGATAGTTATACTCAACATATAGGCCATATTCTTACCAAATGTCGAATTTAAACCAAAGTTAAAGATAAGAAAGTGTCGTATTAGTCTCTTTGATCATGTGACGTTTAAAAGTTATGATAAAGTATGAACTCATTATTTGATGGTTTAAGTCTTCCACAGGGGAAGCATCAAGTTACGTTAAAGAATTGATTTCATGATCGATGGTGTTAATACAAACACTTAAACTCACATGTTCAAATAAGCTAAGAATAATGATAAGATGTTTAAGTAAGTTATGAACGATAATAAGAAGTTTATAATTGAATGTTTATAAATGAGCATAAATAGAATCATATATAATGACATTGCCTGAATTCCATTTCATGATATGTTGATGAGAGATGTTTATGAAAGACACTTTAAGAAATGTTTATAAGGAATGTTTATGAAAAATGTTTTTATGAGAATTTAGAGAAGGTTCATGAAGAAAATTTTATAGGAAAGCTTTGAAAGCAATGTTTTATGATGAATGTTTAACTGGGTGTTTGGATGGGTGGTGGAAACTATAGTTTCCACTACTTTTTAGTTGTAAATAATATAAAGTTCTCACATGCTCAGTAACAATAAAAAAAATCACTACAGTGTAAAGCTCTCACATGTTGAAGTAAAAATAGTTTTAACCAATAGTTCCCCCTACCCTTCCAAATATTTTGTGAGATTATGTTAGAATTTATTGAGCGAAAACACATTACAAATTCCTTCATGCTACAATTAGTTCTACGGAAAACTAGTATGACTGGTTGACGAGCTCAATGCTGAGGTGGACTACTACATTAGTTTTTCGCTTGATCTGCTATTTTAAAATAGTATTTTAAACATTATAAGAAAGTAAATGTTTAAGGAAATACTTTATAAGAAATGTTTTACAAAAAAACATTGTAAAAGAAATATTTTATGAAATGTTTTGAATAGTTATAAAGCAAAGTTTTCAAATTATGTTTCAATTTATGTTGCAATAAGTTCACATTTATATTAAGTATGTTTTAATGAAAAAGGAAAAAAAATTCCCTTTTTTTCACTAGTAAGTAAGATTAAAGTTTTAAAAAATGAAGTCTAAGAATACTAAATGATAGCTTAAAAAGACGGGTCGTTTCACAAATAACTTTAAAATACAAGGTATATAGACTTGTGGTACCAGTTTTACTAGTTTCGAATGGTGATAAAGAGGAAACATGCATGTCTTATTCTGATAAAAGGCATAACAAATTTTGAGTATACGTATGACTATTTCAATAAAACTTATGCAATCGGTGTAAACTTCAGATCGATTGAGAGCTACACAGACACTCAGGCCATCAAGAAACATTTTAAATTGGCTCGACACGCAAACAAAATTAAAAAGTGTGAAAACCACCTCTCTATATTTCCATATTTTTTACTAATTGGAATTGTCGTCTTTATTGGGAAAAAAAAAAAAGAGAGAGAAAAAATCCAATCATGGAGGGATTGGTTGATCTAGAACATAATTAAACAACTGAAAACAAACAAAAGGATAAAAAACAATTAGGCAGTTGAAGCATTTTCCCAAATATAGAAAATTAATTGATTGCTGATGACTTTGCCACACATATAACTCCGAAAAAATATATCACACACCCTTATTCCCATTAATTCCATCGTGACCTCTACAAATTCTATTCCAGTACTGAGGGAACAAAAATTAAAAAAAAAAATAAAAATGAAAAAAGAGAGTAGAAAGTTACCTAGTTGAGATGGCTATTATTTCCGCAGAGATGGGCAAGGCAAATTCTGGCAGATTAATTGTTTGGGATAAAACTGAGACACCCCCACTATCGACCAATGCATGAAGGTTGCTAGGGCAGGGAGACATGTGATAAAGCACGTGGCTTCTGCTTCAATTAAATGATATCACAATATTACACAATATGGTTGGCCTTGAGTTGGCCAAAAACACGACAATCCATAACTGTGATGTGAGAATATTATTAATACATATTAGCTAGCATTAATTCAATTACATATAATATTATTAATATTATTTCTTGGAATTATCATTTTTTGTTTCTTTTCCCATATTATTTTGTTTGCCCCATGTGATCATAAAGTATGCACGATTAATCTGCCAAACCAATAAATAATTGTTTGGCGCATGGTAAGTTATTCAGCTAGCTTTTTCGTCAAAAAATTGGCTTGGCATGCCGAAGAAAAAAGATTTAGAGTAGTAGTCGTAGTAGGGCCATATGAAAGGGCGTGGTCCAGACTCCATAGAGATTTATATATCTTCGACAGTATGTATGTATGTATGCATGTATGGTATAGTATAGTATAGTATAGTATACTCCCCCAAATAAAACTAAAAGAAATCCTATTTTGAACTTTGAAACAGTAATGGAATCTGCAGTACACTGTGTGAAAAGGATTTTTAATTGGTTGAAAAATGCACCCCAGCCATGCAATATGGACGGCCATATATATATATATTATATATATATATTGGACCACACAAAAGGATTCTTTGGTACAATTAACTCAACCGATCGATAACAATGACTGAGTAAGAATGATTCCCAAAGCAATATCTCTCGCAGATTTACTTTCATAGAGCCATTCAAAAGGTCATGAAAAATGATAATCATGATATCACCTATTAGGTCATGTCCAATCAGTTTAAAATAGAGAATATTAATAACCAGTACTGATAATGATGTACATGACACTATTGTTTAGAAAATAATTAAGGATTATGCATCTGTCTGAGACCTCCCTTGAATAATTACGTCTAATTGGAATATGAATATGTGTTTATAAGCTTTAAGTTGCATAAAATTTACAGGTTAAGTGTCACAACTAATAAGATGTATCGGTCTTATTCTGTGAAGCCGAGAGCACCAGCATGCCCTCTAACATCGCTCTAATGTATCATAACTAACCCTAAAATGACATTTGGCAGAATTCTAAAGGTCCACGTGCCATGCCTGGTAGCCGAAAGTAGGTGCAGAAGATAGGGTCAGAACATGCCAAGTAGCCTCCCACCAAAGTTCTCTTAGCCTGCATTAAGGTTACCCCAGATAAGAAAAAGTTTTCCATATGGCAGAAGAGAGAAGAAGATGCTTATCATAATTATTGTTGCAAGTGGTTCTCTTTTGAAAAAATGCACATTTTATTTATTTATCTCTTTAATTTTTTCCAAAACTTGTTGGAATTCTGTTGTAAGTATGCATTCCCTCTCTAACTCCCCACTCCAAAAAGGGAAAGTTTATTAAACAAATGCTCACTTCCCAAATAGGAAATTCCTGTGTGTTTTATACACCACTACTTGTCATAATTTGGGGAATAAAATCCTATCTAACATAATTGGTGTCTAAATGATATGGCGATCAAGCCATATGATCCTATCATCAATAACAGAAAACACACACATACACACACACACATGACTCGATCTTGTAATTATAGTACATATACACATGCAATATTTAATTAAACTAGTCGGCACCATTTATAATATATGGCTAATTAACTAAAGCTTTTGATCATGCATGTATAGTTGATTACAAGCCAAGCTTGATTTGGCTCAACTTTGTTGAATCATGACGATGAATGGGGAGCACGTATGATGGATCCATAATAGAAGTGTGTAATCAACCAATGAAAGTGGGGTTTCAATATTGACCCCATTTTTGCAAAAGACTCAAATCTAATATTTTCTCTTTTAATTATTACATATTCAAAACGGAATGTAGAAAAGCGATGACGTCCAGCCAAACAAAGCATTAATAATTTGTACTGTAGATATATGCACAGGTGTTGGAGAAATCATCGATGATATATATGTATTGTATTTGCATAAATACCAATTAACTAATGTAAAGCATATATACTTTAAGGCTTTAAGCTGCTTTAGCGCCGCATTAGATCTTTTGCGTGGGCTAATTTTTGTGTTGATGAGAGGCTGTTGAGCCTTCATTGGTCCATCCGTTTGAAAGCATTTCCCTTTTTCTTTCCCATTACACTTTTTTCCAAAGGGGTAGGGGCCTGCCATTATACTTCTTTGTTCTAAGCTTAAATATTAATTAATTATGATTTCCATCAATAAATTAATGTGGATTATTAGGGGCACCTTCGCTTGTATCTTTTGCAGAAATCAAATTATCAATGTCGTCTTGGCATGTACCTAACAGTTTTTCTTGAAAAATGGCCGGGCATATTGCAATGCATGAGATTTTGAGAACAATAATATTTATAATAGCTTCTTAAATTTGCCCATAAGGGAGAAAAAATTCAACGTCACTTATTTATTATGCGTCTTTACTTAAGGCCATTTTGAAAGATTTTTACTCTCTTTACACTTTTGCATCAATATGGCTTTTAAGAGGAAGGAATTTCAACTCTAATTCCGACTATTCAATAGTAGACGAGTTGTTATTTTCTTATTAGTATATGTTTAAAAGACCATATCAATTAATATCAAAAGATTGCATTTACTGCTAAAAAGATGACAATTTATGATTACAAAAGTTGATATCGAAAAGTTTAAATTACTACCACTATTGATCATTACCGAACGCTTCCTGAAATAATTTGAAAATAGTTGGTTGACATCCTCATTTTGAAAATGAAAAATGTTAAAATTGATTAAGCACTACCATGTGTGTGTGTATAAATATATATCATTTCCTTAGAAGTGCTCCTTTAAAGTTGTTTTCTCTTTTTTTTAAAAAAAAAAATTATCATTATTAGCAAACAAAACTCTAATGTTCAATGATGTCTCATGATTCTCTGTTCAATATTAAATATGCATCGCTAATAAGACATTTAAAAAAAAAAAAAAAAAAGCAATATAGCCTAGGACCGTTTGATCTTGCCGTACAAGGGGTCTGGGTATGCATACAAAAGAAAAGAGAGTGTCAACTAATTGAGTTTCCCAACAGTTAAATACCACGAATAGATCGCCTGAGTTTTTCTTGTGATAAAATCCTTTCTGGTAATGACATATCGTTACTAACGAGTGACAATTAGTGACAATAAATGGTGTTGGTGAAAATTTTGTCTCTAAGAGAGATTGACCATCTTGTAGTGTTGGTAAAATCTTTTGAAAAATATGATCAGACCTCGTATTCACATAGTTGAGCCAAAACTATAGGAGAAAAGGAAAAGTGTATTACCATGTATCCTAGCTAAGGAAAGGAAGTACAAGAATTCAATAGAAACCAATCAATATCCATCACAATAATTAATGTATACATGCTAAGAATTTTATATAGATTAGTTACATAAAAATACCTTGTAGTTCTAATTTTGTTCACTTTTTAGAAACTACATAGTTAACCTTTTAAATTGATATTTTTGTTTCAATTTTGTTCCTTACTCAATTAAAACTTTTAAGATATGTTTATGTGGGGCTTGTTCGGAATGACTTATTTTAAGCTGCATATGGCTTATTCTATCCAAAAGCTGCTTATGAGACTGTCTGAATAACCCATGGAGAAGTGCTTATAGCTTTTATAAACACTTATGGGATAACTCAAGCCAAGGGTGCTTAAGAAAAAAGCACTCATGAAAAGCTTTTTTATTTACACTTTTGACCTTATATTTAAGACTAACAAAAAAATTTCATTCATATCCTTAAATTAGACTTTTTTTTTATATCAATAAAGGCTTTTGACTTATTTAACCAAACAGTTTTAAAAGTTTTTCTGAAATTAAAAAACACTTTTTCATATATTATCCAAATATTAATTAAAAAGTTCACCTTATGCTTCTCTTTTTCTATTGTTTAAAAGTAAGAATATAAACCATCCCAAATGGTCCTGTAATTAACCTTATTTTAGTTATAGTTAATTGTGAAACTAACAAAGGTTTATGGATCAACTAGAAGCATGTAAAGAGGGTTTATGGTGTGGTCCAACTAATTCATTCTGTGGCAATTATGTATCTTGGTAAAATTATTCTCCCTCTCCCTCTCTCTCTCTCTCATCAACATAAGCCTGCTAGGCACTGAATATGGCAGCGAATAGCTGCGGCAGATAGTGGAGAAAGGAAAGAAGAAAAAGATAGATATATGGTTGAGAAAAAGATCAGGGATCGACGATGACGAAGACTGGGAAGCAAATATTGGGAGGTCAAAAATTTAGAATCACAAGACGCATTGGTAACAGTAACCGCCTCTCAGATATCTCATTAATAAATGATAGAGTCTGTGGTTAGGTTTGTATGCATACATATGGCTGAAGAAGATTAAACTTCAAAGGAAAGCAAAAAATTAAAAAAAAAGAAAAGCTAAAGTTTAATTCTGGACGACTTCTCTTTTGCTTTCTCTCTCTCTATCTCTCTCTCTCTCTCTCCTTTTTTCTGTAAATGGGAAATAAAATAATGGGCAATAGCCAATAGAAGATAAACCCCACATTTATTCCATACGTGAAACAACCCAATTTCTCTTTCTTCTTTGTCCCTCTATATAAAGTCCAACATATCTTCACTGCTTCCCCACACAATATCTTCCTTAGTAGTCCAAAACAATACTTGTTCCTTCTTAACGGAACAGTACTATTAGCCAGCTAGGGTTTTGTATTTTGAAAGTATGAGGCGGGTTTGTCTGGTCAAGCTACAACAAAGCAGCTTTGAAAGTAGTGAAGCCCCTCTAATTTAAAAAAAAAAAAAATAAGAATATGGTAAGGGAGGTGACAGAAGAGAGTGAGCACACATGGCATTTTCTTGCATGAAAGTTCATGCTTGAAGCTCTGCGTGCTCACTCTCTATCTGTCACCCCGCCACCAACTCTCTCTCTCTCTCCCTCTCTTGTGTGTGTTTTTCTATTTTTTTGGTGCCGATTTGAATTAAGTTTAATCTTTATATGTGTTATATATATATCTCTCTTTTTTTACCCTTTTTGAGAATCAGAATTTCTTATCTATATATACACACATGCATATACACACACACACACACGAATGCACGCACACACATATGACAGTGTGTGTGTGTGTCTTGCACGATTTAAGTTGCAGGGTAGGTCAATGTGTTTTTAGGATTATATTCTTGTCAGAATTTTTGATGTGTCTTTGCTTTGTTGGTCATCTCAGCGTTGAAGTTTCAGAAATCCCAAATTAACCCTGGATCTGACACGTCAAGATTTGAGTAGAATTCTTGTAGTACTTTGTCATTACATATTTGTGATTTTTAATGAATATATACATAATTAAGAATCTGTATTTGTGTAAGATCTGTATTAATATAGGGGTGTTATGAACTCTGAGTGCAAACTGGATTAAGGTACGGTGATTAACAACGTCTGCACGGCGATTTGGGGTTAGAACTGCTGATCATTAAGTGTGATTTGTTAGTTTGTGTTTTGCAAAATCTATAACCATGATGACAGATCTCAGGCAATGATTCTTGGCTTTCCAAGCAAATAGATTATGCAAATTAACAAACGAATAAAAGTGAATCTTGATGTAGTCTTTGTACCTAGTTTTCCCCAAAAACTGGGGATTTCGATCAGGCATTACTGTTTCATCGATCATATTCTTTGAATAAATAAATAAATGGTTTTGACCCCTTTTTTTAAAGAACTAAACAACAGGTACGCACATATATTTTTGTTTGTATGCATATGTAAACTTTACGCTTGATCTTAGTTCTGTTTTGCCTTAATTTTAAAGGTCATTTGGTTTATCATTTCTATTGTTTGTTGCCTGTTGTTTTCCTTAGAAATTAACAAATACTGAAGTGAGTTATATTTCTTCTTTTTTCCTTTCTTTTTTGTAAGCTAAGAGAAGCCGAGAAGAACATGTCTCTATATACGTACACATATATATGGTTACATATATTTGTATAAAAATAAATGGTTTCAATGGCTACTTTAGTATTCATCCATTGATTGGTATCATTGTTTTAATCATATGATATAGATTGGATAGTTGTAATGAATTAGGCCGGTAGCCACAAACAAAGAGATGGAACCATTAAATATTTGTCCATATATATGTATATATATGATTCTGAAATAACCTAGAGATTAATTTTATCTCCTTTTCTATTAGTGATAGTAATTTAAATATTTAAGTTGGACTAGAATATTATCTCTCTCTTTAGGCAAACAAATCCTTTTTAGAGAATAATTAGACTTATACACCCCCATTTGATAAAGGTTCCTTAATTCATTAATGTTTATTTCTTTTGACTGTCAAGTTACTTTCTTAATTTCAATTTTACTGAGATATGGAGATTCCACCTAATATCAATATGTTTGGCTAGCTACTCCATATTTACTATGATGGACCAACTGTTCACTAGTTAATTCAGCAAAAGATCACTAAGTACTAATAAGGTATATATGCTTGCACTCATCTATGGAATTGATATCAGTGGAAAATACAACGCGATGCAAGCTAGAGTAGTGCAATGAGATGCAAGCTAGAGTAGTGCAATAATTACATGTATAGTATTGAATGTCTCAAACAACAGAGTGTTTGAAAAGATAGTTGAAACCCAAAGTTTGAACTAAAATTTGAACTAAAAACACTAACAATTTTAATTTATGAACGAAAACACGAGTAAAATTTGTTTGAATTTAAATTTTTTGTACGAGCTGGTATTCCCAAACTCTAAGTTTGCTTTGTGCCTTGCAAGAGAAGCATTGTAATTTTCTTTAGTATAATTTGATGAAGCAGAAGGGTTTATTTATTTATTTATTTTTTCTTGTGGCAGTTCATGATTTGTGACCATTTCTACAGGTTTTGCTGTCTGTTCCTTTGTATTAATCTCCGCAGCCTCTATGTTATTTTTCTTTTCCTGTCAGAGTTGTGGTGTCAATTATATATGTGTAATGAGGCATAATAAATTAAAGCTGCATAATTGATCGACGAAGATCATGTGTAAGGCCTTAAAGGTACTAATGATGAATTACTGATCAAGACAAGTTTTCCAGTACTTTATAACTATATATAAATGTACTCAATTTTGTTTCTCAGCCAACATCTTATGTTTTTTTTTTTTTTTTCTAATCCTGTATCTTGCTACAAATTAATTTGTGGAAGAAAAAGTACTATCCATATTTTTTGTAGCCCTAGAAGGACTACAATAAGCACTTGTCTTTACTGAAACCTTAATAGTTGGAAAGGTCTATTCAATTTGTAATAGCTAAATCTGTTCTAAATATTCAAAACCTTGTAGGCTAGGTGTTTCTGCTTGTTGCTATTCTCATAGAAAGAATTAAAATATTAGACTTGCCTACTATCAATGGCTAGGTTTGGTTCAATCATGCCGATGTGCATGTATGGTTGAAGGAGGTCCCTGATTGCATAAATGAATCAGTTAATTTCCCTTAAAAAAAAAAACAATTCTACTGATCTATACAAGTTTAGTTTGAGTGTAACAATTAGATGGTCTTCTGGAACAAGCCAAAAAGAATCAATTTGAATCCTTTAATTGTTTCTATTAGGAACAGTATTATGGATTCTCGCTATAGAAAGTAGTCTCATAGATGAAACGTACCTTCTCATAATTGTGATGCTCAGCACTAACGATGACTCTAAGTTTTTTTTTTTTTTTCCTTCCACCATGCCAATATGTTTCCTTTAGCAACCAGTAATAAAATACTTCTGCTAAAAAAACTGATTTTTTGCTCAACATGTAGAGGAAGATCTCTCTATCCTTCCTCTCCAATAATTCTGACATCTTCCTCACATGGATGGACAGATAGAAAATGGTTAAAGCCCTCTATAGCATGAGATATTTATTCTTTAAATTGGTTACCGAATTAATGATGTACTGTATGGGAAATCCCGGGAGCAATATGTCACTAAGAATGGAACTGTACGTTAGCATGAAATGTGTAACATAAATCACAATTCAGACCAAAAAAGAAAAAAACAATTGTGAATTTTGTTAAAACATATTTTATTAGTGCAAATTAAAGAACATTATATTTACTTTTTCTTTTTCACAGCTCAAAGCAAAATTGGCATGGTCGGCGTTAAATGAAAGAAATTAAACCAAGCTGGTCAATAGTAAATTCCTGAATTTGAAATCATATTTGCATATATCTATATCCATATTTATATATCAGTGAATTCCTGCAATTTGAAAAACATAACCTATCTGCCTACATCTATAAGTACATTTATATCTATACATTTGGAATATGTATATATATATGAAATAATGTCTTAAAACTTTTAGTTAAGTAACTTGTTTCATGTGTTTTTTCCTTCGACAATTTCACAAATAATCCCTTAATTTTACTTCAATCTGACTTTAATCACTGAGTTTTAACACATCCCAAACTTAAACCGATTCTATCAGTTTGTTTTAATTTAGTTGTTCCATCAGTGGATGTCAAAAAGAGAATATGTGCATATTTATCATCTTTTTAACACCAAATTAACGAGAGGGCTGAAACTGAACCACCCTTATAGTTTAAAGTTAAGTATAGGAGGTTTTAAATGTAATGGGGCATTTGGTATGCAGTAATCAGTAGGAATCATATTCTTGGGAAAATGATGGTAGGGAATATGATTCTCAGGAATCAAGATTATCACGTTTGGTTATACATAGGAATCTTCTATTAGATTTCTAAGAATAATACATTATTGTGTTTGGTTGTACATAGGAATCTTATTTAATTGACAAAATAATTTGTAGTATTAACATTAAATGTATCAATATAATATATTTATACTAATATTAAATAATAATAATATAAATATAAATAATAAAATAATATTATATATAATTTAACATTAATATTACTATGAATATTTAATGTTATTAATATCATTATTATTAAATAATTATTATTTTATATCAATATAATACTTTCTTTATATTGTATAAAAATATTAATTTATAATAATCATAGAATTATTATTTAACAATATATTTATATTAAAATTTTTTATATTATATATAATATGTTGATATGAATATAAATAATAATAAAAATATAATTCTTAATAATATATTAGTATTTATATTAATATTAACATTAAATAAAAATATTGTTATAGAAAATATTAAACATATTTAGATATATTTTATATTTATAATTATTATAATAATATTTATATAATTTAATATTGATATAACTATGAATATTAATATTAATATTATACTATTCATATTGATGTTATATTATTATGTTTTTATTATTAATGTTATTATTAAATTATAATTTTATATTGATATAATATTTATATCTATATCATATTAATTAATAATAATATATATTATATTTAGATATTGTATATGTAATATATTACATATTATTAATATTGTTAATGTTATTATTAACATTATTATCAAATTATTATTTTATATTGATATAATTTTTATATTTTATTGCATAGAAATATTAATTTATAAAGATATAATAATAATAATAATAATAATATAATTATTATCATCATCATGAAAAAAAAAAGTGAGATTTTTATAGTTTTGAGATTCCCAAGAATTTGAATATCACATGTTGGATGGGCTTCAGATTACTCAAAAATAAGGTAATCTAAATCCCATAGGAATGAGTTTCTTAAGAATTTAAAAACAGATTACTGCATAGCAAACATGAGAATCTTACAGATTTCCATTCTCATCTTAAGATTATTGCATACCAAACGCCCCCTAAAACAATTCTTCTGTTGTCTGCCAGGTTATGTGTTTCTATGTTCTTGTCGTTTTCAACAATTTTACTATTTTGTTGTCGTATGGACAACTTTGTCGTTAGCTTGTCAACATCTTGTTGTCGTTTTCAAAAACGTTTCTATCAAGAGTATGTTGTCGTTTCCTTAACCTTTTCACTCTTTCCTGAACGCCGCCGTTTACATGCCCTCTTTTCGAATTAACCCCTCTCTCCCCCCTTCCTCTTTAGATTAGTTTTCTCTGTTCTTTCTTTCATTCCCATTTCTTCACACTCTCTCTCTCTCTCTTCTATTCTTCTATTAACGGAAGCACAGCCGAAGTTTCTTTCATTGGCTTCGCTCACCACCGAGCTTTCCACTGAGTAGAAGGTCGATTTTTACAGAGGAACTTTTTGGAGCAAAGGAGAAATTTTTGAGATCCTAAAATTTCAAGGTAGGGTCTTCTGCCTTGAATGTTCTTAATCCGAAATTTTCCTGTTGAATTGGTTTTTCCTTCTTTATTTCATTTCTAAGTGAGATGAAATCTCTTTTTTCATTCTGATTTTACAGAAACAAGGAAAAACCCTAAAATCCCTGGAGATGAAAAAGATAGTTTTTGAGGATAGGAAACCTCCGGATTGTTTTGGGTTGAAATTCCCGATTTGCTGTTTTCATCAGTCCTTACAATGTAGTTTTCCTTATTCTTTTGTGTTGTCGGAAAGAAAAGAACAAATCTTTGTTATTTACATTTGAAGTGCTTAATGCTCAAGAACAAAAATTTACATGGGTTTTTCACAACGATCCTAATTCTTAATCCCTCGTAAATTTGCAATTTTTATTTTATTTTCTTTCTTTCTTTCTTTGTTTTCCCGTGCTGCATTTGTGCTTGGCTTATTTTGTTGTTCTGATTATTGATTGGTATAAACAGCTTTTTTTTTTTATTAAAAATATTAACAATATGAAATGGCTGACTCTAAGTGAAACTGCCAAATGATGCTGGGAAATTGCGCAAGGGCTTTGACTTCCGGTTTAGAATTGTGTCACACCGGTATAATGAAAAAACTTCATAACCCATATCCCTTCTGATGGCAGTTACTTTGCATATTGATTCAATCTGTTTTCCTCGAGTGCATGTGCTGAGGAAGCGTTTGGTTTCTTTGGTTTTGTGTTTGATGAACTGCAGAAACCATGAGCATTTGGTATGTGGATATATGATATATTACGTATCTGACTATTGGCACGTCGTTACCAGACTGTAACCAAACTTAATGGGAAATATAATGATTTTGAAAATGAAAGCAACAGAATAAGAATGGAGGTTATAGATTCCTTTTCCATTGTTTACACCTATTAGGAAATAGAATAAGAAACAATCCAATTTTTTTTGAGTGTTTACTAAACTTAAGAGAAGGAATATTAATGAAAACACTTCTTTTTTATAATTAAATAATAATTGGCTTATAACATTTGAAATTATTAAAAGTATAATTAAATTTAGCATTCATACCTTTTGATTGGGAAAGATAGCAAGGGATGCAAATATTGGCATTCCCTTTTCTTATTCCCTATATTGTTTGGAGCCCACCAAGCTACCATTTTTAATTTTGTAAGTAAATACAAGATTAAGGGTGAAGAAGAAACTCTTCTCCTTTTCATGAGGAGTAAACACACCTTATAGTTAACCACTAATGAAAGTCACTTTCACATAACATGCTTCCTTTTGTGCTCGCAACATGCTGCATAAATGTATGTCTGTTCTTTTTATTTCACGTGTTTGTTAAATCTGATGTGGGAAGAGGGGCGCAGGAGCTTGTTCTTCGTTAAAAGGATGAAGCACATTGTAAAGATTATCACATTGCTGGTGGCCATTTCTGCTTTCTGGATTGGTCTGTTGCAGGCATCTATTCTTCCTCGTAGTTATACTTGGTTGGTGAGTTTTGTCACCTTTTAGCCAATTTTAGTACCCCCTTTTTTTTCCACATTTTGTTTTCTCCCCTTTACATAAAACTTACCGTGCCCCATTTCATCTTCTTCCCAGCTGCCAATTTATTTCCTTGTGTCTCTTGGATGCTATGGTCTATTAATGGTTGGAATTGGTCTCATGCGTTTTCCAACTTGTCCTCAGGAAGCTGAACTCTTGCAGAAGGTAATTAAACTTCTTATAATGTTCACTTAGTCCGTTGTTACATCATAATTCACAAATGGAAGCTGTATTTTGCATGCTGTTTATCGGCTTTTTCATTGAGGATGTAATTTGTTAGTAGGTTCCAGAAACAATTAAGCATAACCATGTAAAAGCATCTCCAATGCAGTGCCAAATTGTTGTGCCACTATTAAGGTTTGGCATTTGAGTTAAAAATCCACTATAATCCAGTGTTATTTTGATGCTAAATTTGGCATGTGTTACATTTGCTGCCAAATTTGACACCAAGTATAGCATATGCTAAATTTTTGAATTTGGTTGCTATTGTTGATGTGTGGATTTTTTAATTGTAATTACAACTTTGTTGTGTTCAAATTATTTAAAAATTAAAACTTTACTTAACCGCAAAATTATGACGTAGCAGTATGTATGTGAGCACAAAATAAAAAAACATCATCTCGAATAATTTATTATCATACTTTTTTGTGTGTGTGTGTGTGTGTCAAATATAGCATTGATCATTGGTAATGGTATTTGAGATGGTACAAGGTAATTAAAACAAAAGAAAGTAGTACAGTATTGTGCTTTCTTAAGATATATTTATTCATGGTTTCATACTTTGATATGTTTTGTAGGACGTAGTTGAGGCCAAGGAGTTTCTGAAGCAAAGAGGAGTTGATGTGAGTGGTTCTGATTGAGATCGCAAACTCAGTTCTCTTGCCCAATCTGAAGATGGAAATTGTCCAAAACTATAGGATGTACTTTGAACCTCGCTCAATCTGCATATATGCAATACAAAAAACAAAGTTTTGATTAAAAGATTAGGAAGAGTGCCAGGTTTAGAATCACCCTTTATGATATAATCTTTGCAACAAATGCACCCTCGGCTATACTTTGATTGTCTGACAAAATTTTGAGAAACATTTTTTGTTTTTGTATCTTGATCTTGAAGCAAAAGAGTAGAGCATAGACACGAGTTCTTATGTATTATTATCCCTAAAGTGTAAAAGGAATTTGATGCAGTGCAAGTCCGTTAGAATTGGCTTCAAAATTTGTTGTCACTTCACTTGTACTGACTTGCTCGACGCATACTCCATATGTTTCTGTTCGATCTGTTTACAATTGAAAAACTCCCATATCTTCGTACAAATTCAACAAGGGAGGGCATTTCGGCATGGTTGATAGGGTTCAAATTTGGAGTTCTATTTTCTTGTCCCCTTAGTTTTTCCTATCACTTGCAAAATTATTGCCCTGTTTGTTTTTGTTATCAGAATTCTTAGAAATGTTTTCGCACATTTTTTGAAGTAAAAATTTTAAAAACACTCTTAATATAATTCTTAAAAAATTCTCATTTTTTAAAATAAAAACATTTTCATCCATTTTAAAAATAATACTAATGACCTTTATAATTTTATAACTAAAAGGTGAAGGAAAATATCAAAATTCTCCGCAAGATCTAATCAAAATGTAGATATAAAATTGCAACTTTTGTTTTGGAAAATGTTGAGAATGCTCTTTTTTCTTCTCAATTACATAAAATTCATCATGAATATCATATTAATAACAATTATGTAATAATTTTGAAAACATAATTAAGTAATCAAAATTCATCATGGATTTTAGAATGCTTTAATGATACATGTCAAAGGTGTTCTTATTTTGCCATTCTGAGGTCTAATGAAGTGAAAATAATCAAATTATTGGTAAAAAAAAAAAATCTCGAAATTGGAGCTTTCTATGGTAGGATAATTTTGAACATTCCATTTTGTCATTCATGAAAAATATGTAAAATTAACGATACCCGAAATGTCTGACCTTACCAGTTGGGTGTTCTTCGGTTCGGTTTCGTTGGTTTTGGTTGGTTCGGTTACCAAACCATAATTTTTGGTTTTTAGAATTACAAAACCGAAACCGCATCGCATATAAAGAGTCTTCGGTCGGTTCCATTGTCGGTTCGGTTGGTCGGTTCGGTTCGGTTTTCAGCAGATGGTAATCTAATGGTATACAAGAAGCGTACTATCAGTTTAAAACATTTTATTTTATTTTTTTGGTTAAAGAATTGCTAAAATAGTACAATGTATTGTGTATTATTTAGGTTCTTTTTGAAATGGTACTAAAAAAAATACTATAATGACGATTGACATTTACAATTTGTATACCACTTATGTTAAAAGCATTAAAAATCTTATGTTATAACATTCGGTTCGGTTCAGTTTCTAACCGAACCAAAATATTTAAACCGAAACCGAACCGTCCACTATTAAACGGTTCGGTTAACGAACCGAATCCGTTCGGTTTCCATGAAATGGATTTTTTTGGTCTGTTGTCATGTGGTTTTTCGGGCGGTTTCAGTCGATTTCGGTTTTTTGGTTTTTTTTACAGTCCTAATCATTTATGTGATGATACCTGGGAAAACCATTTTCTCTGTTGTTAGTTTGAAAGCTTATCCTTATGGAAGAGACTCTTCGGGCAAATTGATACGATTTGATCGTGTTAACAATGTTCTTGCTTTCCCGTACGATAAAAGCGAGGGCAGCTGAGGGAAGTTCTCGGCGTCGCGAGGGGGTTTCATTTGGTTGCTTTGGATGATAGGTTGGAGTAGTTTGAATATGCTTCTGGATCACTGCATTTATGGTTGAACAATGGGCTATTTCTAGTTGTGAAGACAATAGCGATGTACTGTTTTAGAAGAAAGAACTATCTTTTTTGTTTGCTTACTCATCGTGGATCGTTTGTACCTAATATGTGAGCTGCATGTGAACTAATTTCCATACCAAAGTCTTCAAAACTTTTGTCACATTGTCTCACAGACTCTATAAGATTAAAATGTGAATATTTGGCATCTCTCATTTGGATAACATGCTCGTTGCAATAGGTTAGGTGAATGATAAATCTATTTTGGTGAGAAGATCCAGACTTCGTCGGCAATGTGTAGCTTGTATTTAGGATTTGGGAGTAGGTCCTACTTTGTACAAGTTGAAATAGCTCAAAACTTTCTCCAATATTTGTTACACGTTGAAACTTTGGTATTTATGTCATTAAAGTGTATTTTTTT
>CAMOHE010042805.1:0-18840 GCA_946598075.1 Artocarpus hirsutus | reverse complement strand
GTTTCAAAATTTAAAATAACAATTAAAAATAATTAAGAATAATTAAAAATCACTGAAATAATAAAAAATATCATAAATTTAAAAATTTCACATAATGATCAAATTAAGCTTAAAATATTCATTATGACACACTAATTCATCATTCTACACATTAATAACATTTAATTAACTTCGGGGTGTTACATTGCTTTGGATGATAGGTTGGACTAGTTTGAATATGCTTCTGGATCACTGCATTTATGGTTGAACAATGGGCTATTTCTAGTTGTGAAGACAATAGCGATGTACTGTTTTAGAAGAAAGAACTATCTTTTTTGTTTGCTTACTCATCGTGGATCGTTTGTACCTAATATGTGAGCTGCATGTGAACTAATTTCCATACCAAAGTCTTCAAAACTTTTGTCACATTGTCTCACAGACTCTATAAGATTAAAATGTGAATATTTGGCATCTCTCATTTGGATAACATGCTCGTTGCAATAGGTTAGGTGAACGCTAAATCTATTTTGGTGAGAAGATCCAGACTTCGTCGGCAATGTGTAGCTTGTATTTAGGATTTGGGAGTAGGTCCTACTTTGTACAAGTTGAAATAGCTCAAAACTTTCTCCAATATTTGTTACACGTTGAAACTTTGGTATTTATGTCATTAAAGTGTATTTTTTTTAATGGTTGTAATCACGTTTGCTTATTAGATGACTCGGACGTGATTTAAACAGTTAATAAATTGCGTTTGCCAATTATGTGACCCATCCGTAATTACAGTTGTCTAAAAAATTGAAGCATTGATGACTAAAAATTTAAAATTATAACAAGTGTGCGTGGAGTTTTGTTCTATGAGAAACTTGAAATTAACCTAAATGAGTTGTATCAATTCTACTTCCTATGCAATTAGTGGAAAATTATCAAACTTATTGTCTTTTGGGTCAGTCAAGAGAGTTATTGATTATCTGTGTTATGGTGATGGAAGCTATTTAATTAGTGACTAATCATGTCCGAGGAAAGAAGTGGCCAAATTAAATTAGAGGGTGAAAGATCTAAAGTCAATTATTATAGATCTTAGGGCCCACTGTACATTTGGCTTGTTTAGGCTGTTTCAATTATTTTTCCATTTCTAGCTTGTTTACTTTCTTCCTAGCCAAACGTTATTCAGGAATTATACTTGAGGAATGATGTGCTATGCCCATCTTCCTAAATTCCAAAAGCATCTACAACTGCAAAACATCATTAAAAAAAAAAATTGGAGAAACATTATGAGTCAATAGATCACTATTATTGAATAAATTTTCCAACCAAATAAACCACTAACTAGCACAAAAAAAAAAAAAAAAGATATATGAATAAACCACTAGTAATTCAAATTTTATCATTTCAATGAAACAAATAGATCTTAGTTCGTAAATGGATCAGATATGACAAATAATTGCATTGTATAAATTAAGAAGAAATGTAAGCTCTTTGGGCATGTTATTAGGGAAGTTTAAATTGGATTAAATCTTAATATTTTATTTGGTGAAAAACTTTAAAGGATTGGATTGGACTCCAATCCATGCTTGAATCTTCTTGGAAGGGGATTGGCCAATCTCTTACTAAAGCACAAGATCAAACATAACCTTTATAAGTTGTGAAAATTTTCAAGAACCTATGTGCAAAAATTTATAAAAATTTAAGGTCAAAAAATAATTTTTATGTGACAAAAATATTTTAAATAATTATATTTTTACCCTTTTAATTTTTATAAATTACAATTTAACCTAAAATTTGAAATTTTTTTACAAAAATGCCATAACACAACATTAAATATGAATTGAATCAGCTAAAATTTTATCTTATCTATTTCAATACAAACCAATTCAATCCTTTAAAACTATTATATCTAATGCTATCTTGTCTAATGTACCAAGCATGCTCTTTATGAATTATTTCCATGACGTCAAATATATTATTAACTTTCTCAATATTCCATCCAATTATTAGCAACTAGACTGGAAATACATGCCCCTATCTGCCAGCCCAAACTATATGGTACAGCTATTTTTCAATCACAATAGTGTTAAAATTGTAATAGAAAAAAAAAATTGTACTTCATCTCGTTAAAACGTTACTTACCTTTCACATTTTTGTACAAAGCCAACAAATTGTGCTTCATTTGATTAAAACATTATTTACTTTTCACATTTTTGTATAAAGCCAGCCACAACTCAATAACAGCAACAGATAATTAAAAAATAGAAATCACCGTTTCATTAGAGTTTATAATATTATTATAAAAAACCCTTAATATAAAATAATTTTTAACCGTCAGAATAAATTTAAGTATAATCTTAAGTATGAACTTGATGAAAATTCAACAATAAAGATTGGGTTTTTTTTTTTTTTTTGTCTCTCTCCTAGAGAAGTTCATATTATTAATCTCTAAAATTAGATTTAATTAATTATACAATGCTTCTTATGATTGGGATTTTTGTCCACTTTTGTTAACTTTTTTTTTGGGTGGTTAAGAATCCCAAAAAGTGTTGGATTAATCTTTCACCAGTTTGATCTTTGAATATTTATGTTAAAAATTTATAAAATGTAAATATAACTGCTATCATTTATAGATCAAATTGTTGAAAAACTAATCCAATAATTAATAGATTAGAACAAAATTCAAAATCACATTAGAAAAACACGGTAATAAAATGGTTTAAACTGGAAATTATTTGCTAATTATACATGTGTAGATGAAATGGAAATGTTTGCCCTCTATAAATGATCCTTGAAAATAAAACCAGTATTGGATTACACCGACAGCAACGGAAGATATCTTTCCCCCAAAGCTGGGCACTTCTCTCAAGCACAAGTTTCATTCTCTCACTCTCTCTCATTCTATCTCAAAGACAACCATTTTCCGTTCTCTCTTTTTCTTTTCTTTTCCTTTTAGACCAAAATTTCCAGCTCGCACGAAACCTACATTCTCTCTCTCTCTCTCTCTTCTCCATTGCAAACACATTTGTAAAACGAAGCCAAAAAAAAATTGGCACTCTTCTCTTCCTATAAATCCCAATAATTATTACAAGGAAGGCCACTGAATCCCCAAAATTCGCGTTTTTGCCCCCCAAACAAAAGAAAAAAAAATGGGAGGTCTTAGAGAATCGTGGTGTTTCTGCAAAGGAGTGAGCAAGTCGGAGAGGATGAAAGCCGCCATTTTCTCCGGCAAGGCTCCCGCCATGGCCAGAATCTCCGGCGCCGGCAATGAGATCTCTGGCACCGGGTTCTTGATCCACAGGAACCTCCTTTTGACCACCCACGTCAACCTTCCGTCCGTGACCACCGCGGAATCCGCCGAGATCCGCCTCCAAAACGGCGTCGCTGCTTCTCTCTTTCCTCACAGGTCCGTCCCAAGCTTTGCCTCGAGCTGCATTTTTCTTTTTTCGGATTTGTTTGGTTTCTCGGAAAGTAAACGAAAAGGTTTTCTAGTGAGCAGAACCTTTTCAACCTAGTTGTAGTTAATGCATAGTGGAAACTTTTCTCTTTTCCATCTCTGATTTCCTAGGTTTGGAATGATCGTTAAATAAATTCTCTAAATTTTTAATTTTTGTTCATTCTACTACATTTTGCTCCGCCGTTGATGGGTGATATATTTCTTTCTCTATTTGGCATTGCCTGTTTTGTGATATTTGAATTGGTCAAAGAGATCCAATCTGAAAATAATTTCTTAATGGGTGATATAATTCTTTCTCTATTTGGCATTGCCTGTCTTGTGATATTTGAATTGGTCAAAGAGATCCAATCTGAAAATAATTTCTGGGATTTTAGGGTCTTCCAATTGATAGTGCCGGCTAATTAACTAGATTAAATTCTAGTAACTATGATTACTAGTTTATTCATAATAGTGTAATAGTGATTAGGCTGTCGTAATGAAGATATCAACTAGATTTTCTTCTTCTTTCATTTGGGTTGCAGGTTTTTCATTACCAGCTCAGTTTTAGATCTTACAATAGTGGGTTTTGATTCCATGGATGGAGATCCAAATGCTCAGGGGCAACATCCTCACTACTTGAAGACTTGTTCTAAACCAACTCTGGATCTGGGGAGTGTAGTTTATCTTTTGGGCTATATGGAGAAAAAAGAGTTGACGGTTGGTGAAGGAAAGGTGGTTATAGCCACTGACAATCTCATAAAACTGTCCACTGGTGGGGTAATGTGGAGCCCCGGCTCAGCCGGATTTGATGTACAAGGAAATCTTGCTTTCATGATCTGTGACCCTATGAAACTAGCCACGTCGCCAACTAATAAATCCTCGTCAACATCTTCGTCATCCTCGTCATCATGGAAAAAGGATTTTCCTATGCAATTTGGCATCCCCATTCCCATCATATGTGATTGGTTAAACCAGCACTGGGAAGGTAGTCTTGATGATCTTAACAAACCAAAGTTACCTATCATTCGATTGATGTCCACAGGTCAGAAAAGTGAGCATTCATGCGCTTCCTTTACACTGCGGCGAGTTTTTAAGTCAACAGAAGCTGATCAAGATGGAACGCCATCTTCATCAAATGCCATCTCTAAAGCTAGGGATCAGCCTGGACCGAGCTGTTCTCCTCCGGCAGAGAACACTGTTGAAGAAGAAACCCTAACAACGGATCCACATGCTATGCATGTACAGGGAATTCCTACTCCAGAAATATATGAATCCCCAAAGTTAAATGCTGTTCCTGTTCGGAAAAAACAAAGTTCTCCCGTTCAGCTTTTGGATATCAATTTCCCTCCGAAAGTAGTTAAACCTGCAAGTCCAAAGCAGCCAGCCAAGCTGCTGCCTCCAAGTTCTGGTGAGAATTTTATCAGGGAACCGTCACATGAGAGACCACTAAGAGAAGGGAAAGACCAAATCAAGGATAGAGAACGCGCCAGTCTTGATGCTAATGCTGAAGTTTCATCAACAGGTTCTGTAAACGGGCCTCAGAGTGAGGTTCAGTCTAGCTCATCCCCTGTCCAAATTTTGGAGATGCAGAATGGTTATAATGGCTATAGCAGTGAGGAAGAGACTATGTATTCTGCAGAAACTGCTGAGAGTCGGAATTACACAAGCCCTAGAGAGGGAAAATTTCAGCAAGTTGGTAGGAGCCAGAGCTGTGTAAGCTACAATAGGTGGGGAAATGTCCAAAGGAACCCGGTGGCTCGCAGGGCTTTGATTGAAAACCAAAGGAGCTTCATCCATGGAAGAAAGATGTATTCTCTTGGGGCTACCTCTCAAAGGAGTAATGAATTTTACAGCCCAACTGTCTCCTCAATCATGAAGAACCGGAACAACTCAGAGCAAAGGAACAGACCTCGACAAAGTACAGTACATTCCTCTCCAAGATGGATGTTTTAAACAATTCTTAATTTGTGTAATACGTATGAAAGTAATTGACAAAAAAAATTCATGGTGCTTTACACTGTTTAAATTAGTGCCCATTTGAGTTCCATTAGGTATAGGATAACTTATTTGTTTTGCCTGTGCATGACATTGATCTGAGGTGAATAAGAAAATTCGGCCAAGTTGTAATTTTCCTTCCAGTGAGTCACGTTGTTAACGGTCCAAATATTTTCTCTAATACAGTTTTTTATGAGATTAAATAAACTTCAATTACAACTAACTGCAAAACCATGGCATTGTTGTTTTGTGAAATTAGGTCTTGTCCATCCGATATTAAAATATCTCTGATCCAAGGCATGAAAATTTTTCCTGCAGTATATGCAAACAAAAAAAATAAAAAGAAAAAATCACACCATAGAAGTTCTCTTATCCTTGTTACTTGAAAATAAAACATCGGACACTAGCAGATCTTGTCGTTTGGAAGAACAGTTAGAATCAACAATTTTAATTTGACAACTGTAGCATGTGAGAGCTTTATACTGTATTTTTTTATTATAGTGTTTAAGAGCTTTACACACAGTTGTAATTGATGGTTAGATTCTTCTAAACGGCCTATGATGAGTTAGAACTATTTTTCTAAACGGCCTATTTGTTACATGCTGACCTTGGGGCAACTTAACGTCTCCTTGCAAATTGATTTAAGATCAAGCTGCAAAAAAAACCATAAAACCGACAACATTCAGCCTCAGGTTTTAGGAAGATAAGGTTCTATTCTGTCCATTGCACATATTGTCCACATCAGGAATTTTAATAACATCGAAGATTTGAAACGTTTGTAGCCATGTGAATTGTGCCTTTATCGCCCGTAGCTTCATCTGTTCGAAGGACTTCTGTTTTGTGGCCTTGTGGCCTTCTACGCCTATCTCTCAAGTAAGAATTCATCATTTTGCGCCCATATCATGCATGAAAGGTCTCTGTTAATTCTTTTAAAGACTCTGTTTTCTGTTTCAACTTCTCAAACAATACGTCAAAGCAAAGAAAAGCTTAGCAAGAAATTAAAATCCAGTCATGGAACAAACATTTATATTGCAGTGTAGTACCATCCCCAACTACAAACACTCAATCTTCTGTTCGAACAAATTCCTCAATCCTGCTACCATAGAATTCTTTATTCCTTCCAAATCAGTCTTGAACAAAAGAAAAATAAACGAGGACAAAAAAAAAGGACTGCCAGTTTCTTGGAAAAAAGGAGTTTTTGTAACAACTGGTGCAACCTTTGAACATTAACTCGATGATAAGACAATTACTACAAAAATTTCATGGCCATCCTAAAACATCAATAAGAACCCCATGAGCGTTTTGTTGTGGGCATCACAGGAGGGGGCAGACTCAAAGCTGGAGTTGGCTCGGAGGACTCGATCTTCTCCATTAGTTGGCTGATAAACTCGCCAGCAAAGTACGAAACACCTGAGACCCCAAGAGCAGTCACAAAATAGTGTGTCACGTTTTTGATATACTTGTGCGGATTCTGTATCTGGGCTTTTGCAACTGCCAGCAATGTGATGCATACGAAAGAAGCAACTGCAACAGCAGCGAGCTTGAGGTCCTTGTCATTGGCCTGACGAAACGAGAAGCCGTAGACCACAGGAGGTACTAATCCGAAGATAATGAATGATAGTATGGCAACAAAGGCATGAAGGATGAAATTGTGTCTCCTTCCTAGGACTTCTCCGTATCGATCCACTTGTTTATTAGTGCGACTGCAGTGCACTTTTGATTGATCATCTTTCAGTTCCCAAATCTGTAGCGTTACATAAGTTCAAGATGTAAACCAGAATAGAGATGATGATAAGAAAAGACTAACTAGCAAAAATGGAAGAGCCACTCACATTATGAACAATAATAAATAATCCACCAAGCAGATTTGCCAATGCCAAAGATACAATGTTCACTGCAAATCCAAGAAAAACATTGCACACTCAAAAATCATAATCCAGTCCAATTAAACTAAATTGAAATTCCCTTAGCGGTCTAGAGAGAGTGAAGCAAAACAGCTTACATGTGGTTGCTTCGCCGCTAGCTGCAGAGGTCACAATACCTAAGCTTGCAATTGATTCGGCTAAACCACCAGACACAATGCTTTTTAGGATTTCCCATGGCTTAGAACTGCCTTGTTCAGGAAGTCCTACTTCACCAAAAGGTATCACGCTTTGGCTTAGATTATAGAGTATTAAACCACGGCGCAAAATATGAGAGTGAACCATGCATGAGAGAAAAGCGTGCGATGTAATTGACAAGTGCAATATCGTGACATAAAGAGCAAATTTAATTTCTGGCAATGTGATGAGGTTGAACGGGCTAACAAAAAGGTGCTAAGCATAATGTATCGTTCGTATTTGGCCTCTTTCAGCTTTAAATCTGTGTTAGTGTGTTCAACTATGCTCCTCATACTTTTTGTCTTATAGCATGTGATGCAAAAACATGGTACACGTGTGATGTGGCCGTCATAAAAGTTTTGCATGACTTTCTCATACCTGCATCGTTTTCTCTTACTGTTAAAGCTATGGATTCACCAGGAAGTACTCCTTGCATCCGTGGGAATGCTTCTGTTGAAACAGGTAATCTCTTTCAAATGCTGGGTCCTTGGTTGCTACAGTCTCAGTAACCTCAGAGGACTGAACAAGCTATGGAGTCTTCAAATCATTTAGTTTTGGTCCCTCTATGTTAACCGATAGATCCGGAACTTTATCTGTAACATTATAGTCAATTTTGCCACCGAAGGGTCCACTTGTTGCGGAAAAAATGGCTCCAAATAATCCGCCCACCGAATATTTTTTGTCATGCAGTGTTCCATTAGAGTCTTTCGATGTTTTTTCCTCTCGAACTACAGCTGAAATTTTTAATGATGGTTCAGGCACAATTGCTTGAGTTCCAGTTTGCTGTCCAAGCTCTGAAGTTACACTTCTTGGAACTAGATCTTGAAGTCCAGCAATGTCATCAGAAAATGGTTTGTTCTCGGTTATTACAACAGCTCCAATCTCTTTTTGGAGCACTGAAGTTATAACCACTGATTCAGCTCGAGTATTTTGGTAAGGTTGTGTTTCGAAGTTATCGGGCCAAATTGTTGCAGTTTCAGTTGCACTAGTTGTAACAGGCTGTTTAGCCACTGGAGTTTTGCTTGGCGCAGCCGGTGGTTCGTGTAAACCAACTGGTGAAAGTGGCTCCTCTGCATCAGAACATCAGGTGAGAAAATGTTCACTTTACGTTATCCTGAGTTGAAAAAAATGTTGAAACCAATCAACACTAACAAGTTCTGGTTCACCCCTTGATATTTCACAATCAAAACAACAACGCTAAAAAGAAAGAAACAAGAACAAAAAGAGTTTGTTTTATTCCCCTTTTTATGATAAAAGAGAAAACAGAAAAGAAAAGAACCTGCCCAGTGATCTTATAACTTTTTTTTTTAAAAGTTCTCATAACTAAGCACCAGATCTAGGTGCAATATAGACTATAAGCGATCAGAAACTATGTGATTCCTAAAAAAAAATAAGCTAGGACCCCCAATCTAATCCCAATTTTTTAATATTTACCTAGTCTTTCTATATGGATACGTGTGTAGAAAAATTATCATGTCAATTAATATTAAAATATTGTGACCATCAATGAAAAGACAACAATTTATTGCCACTTGAGTTGGTATAAAAAGTTGAGATTCTGTATGCTAACTTTAAAGGCTTCCCCCACATGGTTTTATGCCTCATTCCAGAAAGGTTAATGCAAGAAACAAATTAATAAAATCCTTCCACCGTGTGAGAGAAAGACAGTTATTATTTTTCCTCTCACTTCAAAATCAAATTGTTATCATTAGACCCATGATTGAGAAACTTCTTGCAACTATTTAATGAGCTCCAGTATAAAGCCAAAAAAAAAAAGTTACAGGAAGATAGAGGCTTAGTTACCTATGTCGTCGTCATTGTCAACCGATAGAAAAACAAACAAACAAACAAAAGCCATGGCATGCCAACGTATTAATGAAAGCAGACCGGCGATGGATGGTTATGGTAGTGCTTCTCTCTAGCACAACACTCTTTTTTTTTTTTCACATACTGTTACGCGTATAGCATACAGAATATGGTAAACGAGAAAGGGTTAAATTTATTTTAAGTCCTGAACTATAGGCCAAATCCTATTCTGATTATCAACTTTTAAAGCCTTCCAGAACAAGTATCCAATCTACCAAATTGTTCAAAACTAGTGCCTTCTTCTATCCGACCGTGAAAATATTAACAAAAAAAAAGCGGCTTCCTTCTTAGCTGTTGCACTCTAACATGTAAAATTAGGACGGTCCTCAACATGTCTTGTTTAGTCGACCAAAAAAGAATATTGAAAACTATCATCGTGGTAGTTGATATTTGATAATAATACTAACAACAACAACACAATTTGAGAAATGGAGAGTGTTAGTGATGTGTCCTAGGTCAATTATATAATGACCACATATTGACTTCATTACATTTGCATTTTATTAATAAAGAGGCATGTTCATTAATATGTTTTATTTTAATTCTATGAATAGTTAATTCTGCCTAAGGTCATCAAGTATATAACTTGATAGTAAAACTCTTAAGTGAAAATTGAATTGTATTCTAAATTATTCATAGTCGGTCATTATTATTGGGATAATAATGAATGAAGACTAGTATGAAGTTTGACTGATGATTATGTTTTACTAATCATGTGTATGAAATACTAAGTCAACTCATAGATACATATTTGAGAAATGATGTATTGGATCGACTTACTATGAGAATAATGCATGGATAATTGTCATAAGTGATTCTCATCACAATAGTCTTATCTTAGTCCTCTGACTTGAAATCACCATGGTTTCTTACATGACAAGTTCTATATTTTGACACAATCTAATATTATCTTTAACAGGATGATAGAATGGATTGTTGTTGGATCTAAAGTGAATCATATGAGAAATATGAGTGATTAAGAAGGAATTTTCTGTCATTTATTATGAAAAAGATATCTATGGGCCCCTTGATAAGTTAGACTGAAGTATAATGTATGGTCATACTGGAATAAATTGATAAGGGTAATCAATATTAGTCTACTCAAGATTGAGAAATAATATGATTGAATAGTATAAGAATGACATAAACTATGTCTTATGTTCAATCAACGTATCTAGTGACAAAAGGACTTTAATACTTATTGTGGATTAAGATATGTCGGATTATTGACATTCGCATAACTTGGGTAATCATAATGTCTTGCTAGAGGTCGCTTATGATTTATGGGCCAGAAACAGAATTTCAAGCTCACTACTAACGTTATGTGAACCTACAGGGTCGCACACTTAGAACAGACTAAAAACGAATTTTGGGTTTACTGTGTCTAGATTTAATGAACCTGATAATGTCTAGATTCGATGTACTAGATATATTTAGGTTCATTGAATCTGACATTATCTAAATTCTCTGAATCATATTCGAATTACTGACATTATCTAGATTTTCTGAATCATATTCGAATTACATCTAGATTCTCTGAGTCATATTCAAATTACAGTTTACCCTAGTTAAAATCTGACTCTATCTCGAAATCAATGGATATATATATCTATTTTAGAGATTCTAATCGAATTAAGAAGAGAAAATGCGTTTTCTTATACTAAAAAACAAAAAACATTAAAACCTTAAAATTAGATAAAGTCATTTAACGCAAAGGAGATGGTGCTGACACATCAATTCGTTTTTGAGAGAGTCTGTTCATGTGGATACCTACAGAGGGCGTTACTCTAAGTAACAACGTCTGAATCTGATCTTAAATACTAAAAGCTCGAGTTAAGGTGTCACTGGAGTGAACCCGCTCTCTTCCTTCCAGAATCTTATCCTTTTGTCATCTTGGTAAGATTCTATGACTTTTTTATCAATCTAATTGAATTGCATGGATCCTATAGAGGTTTTGTGGGAATTAATTTTAATTTTTTGCTGCTTATTTGAATAACAAAATCCAACAAAACCTAACAGGGAAAACTTGCTAGAGTGAGGATTCTGAAGTAGGATGTGCATCTAAATCTTTCGGGACGGGGCGAAGCTCTCTCGCGAACGAGAACCTTTGTGATACCCGCCCTTCAATTAGGACAGACAAATTCATGTTTGCCTTGTCTCTTACACAACCTTTCAATATCCAACTCCTCTTCTTTTTCTTCTTCTTCACTTCTGCTTCGCCTGATAGCTTCTTCATGTCCACTCCTCCCACCATTGCTCAAAGAAACATACTTTCCATTTTCCTTCTGGAATGAAGAAGGTGAAGGACTAGAAGCAGGCAAGTCAACGGCCTTAGGTTTGACCTCGTATTGGTAATTGACAACATCAATTTTCTCGAACTTCACTCCTTTTTTCTCCAGCTCCAATATCTGATCTGCCGGATTTTAGTCAGAAACAAGGAAATCATCGTATCGACCGTCCAATCCCGAATGCCCATTTGTGGGTTTAGTATCTGAAATTATTCAGCCCCATCGAAAAAATATTTTAGAATTTGATCTAATATTAACTTTGATAACTGTATCGAAAATACTAAGCAAAAAATATCAAAGAAACACACAGACAAGTAGAGAGAGAAAATACGAAAAGAAAAGAAACAATTTTAAGGACCATGATAGGGTCCTTTGTCTTCCTTATCCTTTGCAAATCTCTGAGATTCTCAAACCAGATTGGACCATGTTGTAAAGAAGACAAATTTCTTTCTCATTTTTTTTTTTTTTTTTTTTTTTTTGTGTTTGTTAAGTAAAGTGAAAGAACAATTTTTTTTTAACTCACCTAAAGAATCCCAATTATAAAAACAAAAAAAAAAAAAAAAAAAGAATGAGAAAAAGTTAACATATTCGATATTTTCTACGTACCTTCATTCTCGCCATTGGAAAGTCCATTTCTTTGCGTCCTATAATTATCTTATTCACTGGAAGAACTCTCACCAGACTTACTACTAGTATGATCATCAACGTCCTTGGAAGTAGCAATTGTAATGGGGGTAATAGTAGTACTACTGTACTGACGCGGCATCCTTCCTCTCAAAGGCACTTCTTCTTCTTCCACCTCTTCCCATGGTTTTGCCACCTCCATTTTTGCTTAATACAAGAGAAGAGCAATGAGACAGAGACAAAGGACACTCACAGACAACCTTTTTCTCGTATTTCTGGCTCGCTCGCAATGCAAAATTACAAAGCAAAATAGCCACACTTAAGTACTTTGAGTCTTCTGTTTGGTCTTTTAAATTTTTTTAATTATTAATAAATGATACTATTATTACGTTATTGCCCTTTTAATTTAACAACTGCATCAATGAAGCAGAGATCAAATATGGTGATTTGGTGTGTATGAATGCAAGTTGGGGTTCCTTATCTCTCACTGCATAGTCATAGGCATCAAATTAAACTGTTTTATTGAAAAATAAATAAATTTAAAAAATGGAGAAGAAGAAAACTGAGAAGATGATGGTGCTATCCACGTGTCCTGAAACCATATGTCATTAGGATTTCTTTTGCATTTTTTATTATGTATGCTCGTATGATGCATGTGAATTGTTCAAACAAAATATATAAAAAGGAAATGTCTTCATCTCTATGTGTTATAAACCCGTTACTAACAACATAGTGGAATCTAATGTAATATATAGCATATTTTTTAGACTCAATCTTACTGTCATATTAGTAGTTGGGTTAAATAGGATTGCTCAATAAAAAATACATTTTTATGTGAGTATTTATGATCTATATGGATTGGGAAACTCTATAACCCAAGAGTTAAGGCTTCATTTTGTAGGCAAGTCTAAATTGATGTGATTTGAACAGTTAGTTTTGAAGCTGTGTCGTGATGTTAAACTATTAAGATAGTGTGAAAAATAAAAAGAAACTATAAAAATAGTCATGGGTTTGGATGGTTTTAACGGTTCAAACCATTAGAACTTAAATACCAAAGTTCTCAAAATTGAAAGTTTTGATTGCTTTAAACTGTCTTTGTGATTTTGAACCCTTGCTCGTTTTTTTGTACCAAACTCCAATTTAACTTAAAATCACTGAGTTCAAACGGTCAATCCTAAATGCCACATAAAACTTCGCTACTCACAAATAATAAGTTTAAGTTTAATAAATACGTTATTTGCTAAACTATAATTTAATGTTTTGTAAGTAGCGAGCTTTTAACCCATGCAAATTAAAAATATATATTTTTTAATTTGGGCCTAAGATTTTAGATGGAGGAGGGGAAGTGATATTTTGCAACAATAAATATTTAAACAAATAAATAAATAAATAAAGATGAAAGAGTTGTGCATAGTTGAAATTTGGTTACCTACCTTTGGATGCCATTGAAGGCACTATAATGTCCTATCTAAGCAAACCACCACGCGAAAACATTTATGAGCAATAATAATGGTATTGTCTGTTCTCTTCTTAGCAAATAGTACCATGCGATGTTTATTGGACCTCTCAATTTGTGCGTATAGTGCCATATTACTTTAGCTCTAAGGGTTGCATAAATAATAAATCGCCCAAATTGTAGCTAAGCAAATCACTACGCTAAACATTTATGAGCAATAAAAATTCTATGCTCTATATTCTAATGGTTTATTGATAATTATATATTTTCTCAGCTACAATTCATGATTTTGCCTTCGTGATACAAAACAAAATTGTCCACTTGGCATTTTGCTTCCCACAATATGTATATCACTATTCTTCTTAAATTATATTACTAGGCACTAGAGACTTGCATTATCGTTTATTACTACTATTTTTTTTAAAATTTATTAGGCACTAAAACCCTAATTATTGTTTATTGGACTCCCGTCAAGTTCAAAAGTTGATCTAGGTTGTTAGAAAAAAATAGATGGAACTAATATTTTTTGTTTTAAAACTGTGACATACGATAGCTTTATATTGTATTTTTTTATTATAATATATAAAAATTTTATATTTTTTTTACCGTTATAAATGATGATTAAAATATTTAATTAGAGTTTTCAAGCACCAAGGAAGCTAACTAATGAGGCAACGCTACATCGACTCCTCCTTACGTATGGATTTTATCCGACATCAAATTTCACTGTTGGTTAATTTAGTTTTCGATCCACATCAATAATTGTTGACATGACAATGACTGATTGGATAGCTTTCCTCAGTGCCAATCGATCTGTTGGTTAAACTGATGACCGTTATGATGGAATCAATTTCTAACTCGGGAAACAAAATGCCAATATATAACAACAGTCCCTAGTGTCACAATACCAAAAATATAGGATTTTATGTGCTAATAATTTCAGGGCTGTTTGTATTATTTTGAAAATTTTTGAAAATATTTTTGTACATATTTTGAGATAAAAATATAAAAAAACTCTTAATATAATTCTTTAAAAGTTTTTATTTTTTAAAATAAAACCATTTTCACTCATTTGAAAACACTACTAAACGAGCCATGCCTTATTTTTTAATGCTTTATTGATAATTGATTTTTCAAATATTCTTTTTATTCTTATAGGGTTATAATCTTACTACTTATAAAACTATGAACCCCACTCTAATATGTAGTATACTTCTTAAATTATATTCTACTATTTTTTGCTAGTTGGGTTATAAGCTCGTAAGATTATATAGAATTGCTCTTGATTTTTTAAAGGAGCTCTATCGATAATTCTATATTTTTGCATTTTTCCTCGGAAATTCTTCTTCGCATTTTTTTATATCTTTATTTATTGAGTCCTAACAATTTTTTAAGCACATATGGGAGTCAATTATTTGATAGAGAAAGTTGACTTTGCAAATAATTATTATTTTTTAATTATTTGTGTTCCTTTCAAAGTATATAGAAACTAACCATATTTGCATTTCTCTTTGTATATGTATAGATCAATCAATATCAATAATATAGGTCTCCAGCCATTATTTCAAAATTTTCACCAGTTTTACACCATTCTTATAAATCTTGGTGTTTATAATACAAAACATGATCAAAACTTGAGCTTTTTTGGGTAGGACGTGCCGTGGTGTCAATGAGTTGTAATGTCAAGTTTGAGATTTCATTTGGAAAACTTATTTAATTTAGTGTTTATTGATACTTCATTTTTTACCTATCAATTTTAATTGAGAACTGTTGATAGTATAAAGCTCTAAGGCATGCTTGACACACCATATTATATTGTATTAAATTATATTATATATAAAAAAATGCAATGTAATATAATACAATACAATACGGTGTGTCAAACAAACCCTAAGCAACTACACTAAAAACAAAAAAAAACAAAAAAACTATTACAGTATCAAGCTCTCATATGTTACAGCTTTTAAAACTTAAAATTTTAGTTGCAACTGAAGTATCAAATATTTACATGTATGAAACACTTAGCAACGATCAGACATCTTTTAAGATTTTGTCCCACGTTTTTGCCCATAACAAATTAAATGCAAAAATAGAAAAATCACTAAAAGAGAAAAAAAAAATATGTATTAAAAATAAATAATAGCTACTACCTTACATAAAAAATAATAATAAGCACCGTTTGCATTTGACCGTAAGAAAAGAAAAAAAAAAATCTTAGGATATTTCTTATCCTTGCATTCACAATTCAAGACATCGGACATGAAAATCAAATGTTAAACGTATGATCGTGAAAGTGATTGTATTCACATTAGAGATGCGAATAGCTATACCAAATAAAATATAAAAGGTGCTTCAAAAAATTAATTTTAATTAAAATTTTTTATTATTACAGTATCAAATTCTCACATATAATATTAATTAAAAAATAAATTACATTATAAATCTTTCATATATAATAATTTTTAATTTAAAAATTTTAGTTCTAACTACTCTTCTCTCCTCGCACACCTTAAAAATCCAACTAAACACAGAGGTGGGTTGCACCTACGAAAGAATATTGAAAGTACTGTTTCATTTATCTACTTATAAAAAAGAAAAACAAAGAATGAATTAATAAGGCCCAACACTGATGAGGCTACGAATTGACAGGCTCTATGGAAATGATGAAGACATATGACACAACACTCGTCTTGATATACTACGTTGAAAAGTCCGACCCTTTGTTATGGGAAGTGAGAACCAACAAGAGGTGGCATTTAAGATCTAACGAGTAAGCAAAAAATTATCAAACAGAAAAGGCCCACTTTCCTTATTTTCTCTATAGTCATTTTCATATTACAGGTGTTGATGAATTCAAAACAAATTTAATTTAGTGATAAAAAAATACATACTACCCCCTTTAGTAGACGAATTGGAATTATATAAATTCGAAATATTTTAATTTGAGTCGTGTATTTTGAATTGTGTGATTTAAATTGTTATCTAAATTAATATTTAGATGTAAAGTTTAAGTGTTAATCTAAATAGTGCATAAAATTAAAATTTGTGTTTAAATAAATAGTGGAAAAAAGTTTTTAATTTACTAATAAATCTAACAAAATCTTAATGTTTATGATATTAAAAAATATGTAATATGGATCTTAATCTATTCCTCTTTTCATTATGAATGCAATTAAAAGAATCGTCTCAATCAGATATCAAATAAAAAAGTTATGATATTTTTTTCTCAAGTATAAAAGAGAGAAAATAGGAAAAAAATAATCTTGTATTGTAGCATTTGGATTAAAATGTTGTAAGTTAAGAGGGGCTAAAACTCGAATTTTGTATATAAAACTCAATTAAGATTCAAATATTGGTGCCACCAAATGTCTATCCAAATCCAATCCAAAATTCTAAGTTCAAAAGGTCGAGTTAATCTACAAAACAAATGGGTAATCTTCTGAAACTTACTACTTATGCGACACATGTTTAAAATTTATTTCACCACTGTAGTATATTATGATATATGACAAAGAAGAGGGAGAGAGAGTTGAGAAAGTATCGAAGAGTGGTTGTCTCATAGGTTAGGAGTTGGTCAGCACTCAAAGGTTGATGTCTCTTGGAGATTTTGATCTCTAGTTGGAGGATCCTAGCCTTTGGGGTGGTTCTTATTGGGTTTGACAGTGGTTGGCAGTGATGGCTAGTCTCCACATGTTAGCGGCTTAGGTTTTCTCTGGCTTCCTCTTGGATCTCAAGCGCTACCATGGCCTCAATACTCAACCGTGGATGGTTTTGAATCATCACCGGTTTTCCTTCTGTTATTGTTTAGGTCGTCTTTCTTTGCTTTAGTTTTTATAGTTGTAAATTATAGCGTTGATATTTCCATTGAATGTTCTGTTGTTGTTAGATTTTTCTATTATAATAATAGAGTTGATTTTTCTACCTTCTAGTGTTTCACAAGTTTGTGCTTTGCAATATGGTGTGAGCTCTTAATGTTTTTAGCCTCTTGATATTATTTAATTAAGAGTTATCCACCATCTACTGTGATGTGCTCAAAAAAGCCGTTTGTATGCTTGATAAGTGGTGCACCCATTAAGTTTTTTGTGTTGAAATTTGATACACGTTTTATTTTCTTAAGTCTTTTAATCGAATTTGTTGATGGTTTCCTTTCGTTATCAAGGTAATACGTTGAGGTTTTTATGTCTCAATCAATGGATGTTTTCCGCTAGTTTAGAATGAAGTTACTTTTGGAAATCATTTTTTTAAAAAACATTATGGAATAATGACTCCATAATAATATATCCCTTCATAATTATATGGCCAACGTTTCGACGAAGAGGACTTGTGGAGTCTGAAGCTTTGTGGAAGGTGTCAATGTTTTGTCGTATTAGCTGACGTCAGTTCGCATTAATACAAAGGATCTCGCAGCCACACGTGTACAAGTGATACTTTATTAATTAATTCAAAGTTGACGATTTAAAACAAGTCACGTTTATATCACTTGCACCTTTTTAAATACTTCGCATGATTTCAACGAGTTCATATGACAGAGATAAGAAAGCCAAATGCTTGCATTCGTCATGTACAGTTGTGAGTGGTTACTGTTAGAACAAAACTGTGATAAAAATTATCATTACCCAGGATCATTCATGTCAAATCATCAAGAATATCAATAAAATGCGGAAGCTAACCTGAATCCATTGTTGAATGTGATTCTTGAGTCTCTTGGTTGAGGATCTTCCAAGTCTGGTACGTAAATCCTCCTTTCAGAATGCTCTATGATTTCTCTGTAGATGGGGAACAGACAAAATAATGTACGTACCGACTTGGGGACCACAACCCCTTTATATAATTGTCAAACCCTAGCAATTATCCTTAATTACCAATTTAGCCCATCATAAAATTAGTAATTACCCTTTTGGTTTCTACACATAGGAGGCCCACACTTAATGATGCATTAAAAGCCCAAAGCCCAAATTTGATCATTTTTAATTGGGCAACCTTATCTGATAGCCTTTAATTCATATTTATTTAATATATTAGCCCATATTTGGATTTTGATCCAACAATCTCCCACTTGGGCTATATATGAAACTTTACAAATATGAATTATACCTTATGAGCTCATGAATT
>CAMOHE010042804.1:0-18793 GCA_946598075.1 Artocarpus hirsutus | reverse complement strand
TACAAATGATTGTCTAAAGTGAATCGATTTGCCAAGACAGAATTATTAATCCAAATCAATTCACTTTATGTCCCGATCCAACACATCGTCACCTATGACAATGTGCCAATGTTTCTATTCATGGAGTCCACCTCCGATGGTCAAGACAAACCATCTCCCAATAGGGATATAGACAACATAACAATCTTTACATGAATAAAGCGCCCAACTTTATTCCCTCGATTGCGGATCTTATGATTTAGACCGTCACCTTAAGAATCGTGTCTTCTACATAATCTGTCCATCATATGCCCAATTCTTAAAGGTTTAGACCGACAGTCTCAGACTATTGTTTGCTTATCATACATTCAACAAATATGAACGTAAAGAGGACAAGATTTGGTATATGAATAATAAATGAATTCTTTATTGATAAAAATGTCTTCAAAAACTTATTACATTTTTACTCCTTAGGGCATACATGTCTAACAAGAATATAGTGAGGTTGCCTAGAGTTCTTTTGTCCATCACATCCGATAGAGACACCAAGTTAAATGTCAAGTATTGGAGAAGCTTTAAAGAGGCCTTGGGAACAGACTTGAATTTCAGCATGGTGTTTCATCCTTACACTGACGAACAATCTGAGCGGGTCATTTAGATTCTCGAAGACACATTATGTGTGTACGTGTTAGATTTTGGTGGGAATTAGAAGAAGTATTTTCATCTGGCAGAGTTTGCATACAACAACAATTATGAAGCGAAACTGGCATGGCACCGTTTAAAGCACTATATGGACGACCGTGTTGGTCACTGGTGTGTTGGGTAGAACCAGAAGATAGGATTGTTCTCGGGCTAGATGAGATCCGTAACAGCAATCAAAAGGTCACCATAATCCGAGATCGAGTTGAAGGCAACTCAGAGTAGACAGAAGGGTTAAGTGGATAGAAGATGCCGACCCTTGGAGTTTGAGGTAGGAGATTTTGTTCTCTTGAAGGTATCACCTCGCAAAGGCATCATCCAATTCAGAGTAAGTGGTAAGCTTGCATCGAGGTATGTTAGACCGTTCGAGATTACTCAATAGGTTGGTGTGGTTGCTTATTGGATTGATCTTCCTTCCGAGCTTTCTCATGTTCATGATGTATTTCATGTGTTGATGATTTGGAAGTGTCCGCCTAAGTAGAATAAGATAGTCTCATTCCATGATATATAGATTCAAGAAGACATGACATATGAGGAAGTGCTGGTCTAGATAATGGATCAGAAAGTGATCAATTTGTGTCGTCGCGACATATCACTAGTGAAGGTCGTGTGGCAGCATCATGGGGTTGATGAAGCCACCTGGGACTTGGAATAGACCATGCAGGAGTTGTATTCACATTTATTTTATTCCTAAATTGATTTGTAATTTCGAGGGCAAAATTTCTTTTAGGGGTGGAGAGCTGCAACGCCCCGAAATTTAATTAAGTAGATTTAGTGTATAAAATGGAGAATTAGTGTGCCATGACGTAATTTTAAACTTAATCTAACTATTTTATATATTTCTAAATTAGTGTTATTTCTAATTATTTTATTCATTTTAATTACTCTTGATTATTTTTAATTGTTATTTTGAATTGTTGGAACAAAACAATTTGTCAAATACCAAACATGTCTTGTTTGAAATCTGCGTGTTGCACATTGTTTTCCTTCACTGGTTTTGCCCTTCCCTTCCTCTATTTAATCTCTTTCTCTCTCTCTTTCCCTCACTCTTATGCTCACTCTCTCTCTTTCTCGCCTTTCTCATTGCCTCTCTTTCTTTCTCTCCTTTTCTCAAATTTTGATTCAAAAACTCCAAGCCCGAGCCTTCCTCTTGCTTGATTGAAGCCAAGGAACTAGGATTCAAGCTCCAACCTTCTTCAAAACGTCCAATTCAAGGTTAGTTTTCAAAAATTTCAAAACTTTTCCAATTTTTCTATTTACTTTGCATTTTGAAATCCAAGTTTCTTTGAGCTTAGAAAACCTTAAATCTAAGTTAGTGGAACCTATAAAATCTATAATCTAGGTTTGGTTTGATAAAAAGAAGATTTGAATCAAGTTTTTTCATTTTTTCTATATTTTTTTATTTTTGGATTTTCTTGAATTTTTCTACGTAAATCTTGTTTAAACTAGTTTATAAGTGTTCTATTATGTTTTTTTATCATTTTTAAATGTTTTCCATGCCTGAGAACTAAGAAAAATAGGTTGAAAATAAGCATTTGGCTAGGGGAGGCCGAGAACCGATTTTAGAAAATTTTAGAATTTTTCAGTTTGGCAGAACGGATTCATGAGTTTGGCAGGCCGAAGTCATACCATCTGCAGGCCAAACTTGGAAACAGTTTGACAGGCCGGTCTTGATTTGTCGGTAGGCCATACAGCATAGTTCGGTAGGCCAGACTAGGGGAACCGATAGGCCGACTGGGCTTCATGAAATTTTGTCATTTTTCACCTATTTTTACTATTTGGAACCCCCTCGATTGAGATTTTAATCTTGCAGTATGATTTTATAAACATAAATAACACACTAGGACACCATGAGATAGCTTAGCAACGTAGGATATCTTAAGTTAGATACCGATAAACCTAGTTTATATTTAAGGATGTTCATGGTTCCGTGAAGTTAACGTATAGCGGAACGAGACTGTGGTGCTGAGTCATGATATCGGATATTGAGGTAAGACTTCTACCATTTCCTTAGTAACTAAGTTTTTAAATGATTTTGGCCTCAAAAGGATTTTTATCAAATGTTTTCAATGATTGATTCAAAAAGGATTTTTATTGGTTGTTTTTACAAACAGTAGATTGAGGTGATTTTCATAATGAACCACATAATGAATGTAAATTAAAATATTTGGTAGAAAGAGATTTTAATAACTATAGAAATACATAGATGGGCATGATGTCATATTCAGAGATTGGGTCATGTACGTGCGACCTTGGGGGCAAGTCTCAAAACCCAACTGGGCCACTTCGGTAGTGATAACTATGGTTTGCCTAGGAAAGATAAAAATGTACTTTCTAGACGAACTGATTTTGATAAGATTAATTTACATGAATTTATCTATTTAAATCCGTTTTCTAATTATATTTCTTAAAAGATAATTTTTATATTTGAATTATTTATCTGTTTTAAAGAATAGTCCTACTAAGCCTTTCGTTCACTTTTTATTTGTTTTCAAACCTTTTCCCCTCTAGGTGGAATTCAGCTTAGGATTGACGGAGAGTCTGTCGACCGGACTTGTGAGCAGTAGAAGACTCTAAATAGGTTATTTGTATAATTTAAACAAGGCATGTATTATTTTAACTTCTCTCTCTATTTTAGAATGTGGTTGTAATTTAAATATCGTCGATACTATATGTGTGCACAAGTTGTGAGCCCGGTGGGACCACTGCGCTTTTCTCTTTCTTTATTATTTTATTTCATTTCATTTTATCTTATTTGTTTAGTCATTATAAATATTTGTTTAAAGAAGTTTAAAATTGTCACATTTTTTATGATCAATTAAATTCTTTAACTTGTGTTTTAATTAAAATTTTATTTAATTAACCTAAATAACCCGTCACGTCACCTCCCGTACTCTGGCGTGTGACAGAAGCAGATATATAAAGTTGCTTATATGCACCAACACATACGCTTAGGCAAGATTTCTGGCGCGACAATTCTAGTCCAAAGGGTTGTGCAAGTCATAGTTGATTCTTTATTAATGGGAACAGCATCTCAAGAGACATATGAGAGTACTGTGGATGCTATATGATTTTTTATTTGTTTTGTATTCTTTCGTTTTTATGTATATATGCTGGTGATCAGGAGATCACTATGGAAGCATAATTATGCGCATCTATTTTCTCAAGTTGACGACAAATATGGTTTTGATTTTGACACAGTCAAATGGGAAACTTAAGGATATCGTAAATTAATTACTTACGTACTCAACTAATGTAATTGACCATGAAGTGAGATATATATGGCATCCTCTTCTGAACGAACACGAGCAAATTAAGAAAAAAAGCAAGTATTTTTTTACGGGTAGAAAGAAATAAATATTTTTTTGTTCTCAGTATTCAATTTTTTTTATTATATATCATACAAATTTTAATTCAAGGTTTCAAATTCATTTACTTGTGTAAAACCATATCTAACAAAGTCTTTTAAAAAAAGATACATAAATAAGAATTCTAAACCGTAAATATTTTGGTAATTTGCATACAAATATCGCCGCGTAAGATGCGAGTACGTGGTTGACTAAAGTCTCTCAAGAAGGCAATTTAATAGCGCTAGAATTTATTCCTAAGTATCTCTTTAAGGATTTATTACGTAGGCATAAAGAAGGAAGAGCACAATTGAATTGAGAATGATAAATATTTCCGTCAATATCTTAGTGCTAATCAAGGTGTACAATTGTCCTCTAACGTGTCCATATCCATCGATAGCATCAGGAAACAGTACATGGATTTCTTATCGATATGATGGACTTGATAATTATGGATTTTGACTATACATGTGTGTGTATATATATATATCTATGTATGTATGTATGCATAATGTAGATGACAACCGATCAACGTAGGTCAAACAATTACAGAACGGATTCGTTATCCCATTATTAGGACAATACATGTTATCTCTATCACTTTGCTCTAATACCTCTCGTGTAAAGATTCGGCTTCCACGACGGAAACTTTTTACTTAATATTGAAAAACGATCACTTTAAAGATGTAAAATGGAATGTAAAAATTCTCAAAATCGACTTTTGAGATAATATGTATTTCTCATCGTTAGAATGACTTAGATGTATGAAATCTCACAAAGTCAACTAGATCTTTGGCCTATAAATAGATATGTTAGGCGTCCAGTAGATAGACATGAGTAAGGTTAGAAAGTCTTATGTTGTTCAAGAAATGTGAAGTTTCAGTTTTCTTGCATGAAGAAAATAGGGAGTGGAATTTGAGCCAAGAATGACTTGCCGATGCCGCGTGGAAAGGAATTCAAAATGGACTAAAGACTGTATGCTCATTGTCACTCCGGCAAGTCGGACTTGGCTCATTTTCGCTCTTTGTCTTCTCATGCGAGGTCTGGGACAAAGGTGCAACTTCTGAAACTAGTCTTTCTTTCTTTTGTTTTTTTATTTTTATTTTTTATTTTTTTTTGGCGAGACAAGAGTACGATTAGTATCAAGACAAAGCATAACATCGATCTAAACTAAGTTGCCACATCTTAAAAATCCCATCTTCTATATAATCAAGCCTTCCACTCTTTATTTGTCGGGAAGATAATTTTGGGTGGTGTTGCTATTAGGTTGTGTTGTACTTTCATTTATTTTTTATCTATTGAAAAAAAAAAAAAAAATCTATCCTCTTGCGAGAGGTCCAAACTCGATACTTTAGAGCTTACTTTAATGTTCCTGTGAAGTCAATAAACTATACGACATTGGGCTTGCGTTGGTGGAAGTGCCAATTCCTTGAACACTTATTCAGGTCAGATTTGAGTCAAGAATGACTTGCGGACGTTTCAACCTAGGAAGGAAAATGAAAAATTGATACGTGTATATATATAGGAATTTGATACAAACCCGCCGGCTGTTCTTTTGCGCTCCTACATGGCATTCGATTAGGAAGATAATTTGTCATTAATTTGTGTTGTTTGTGGCCCGCTTTGAGAAGCAAATCAGTTGTTAACTGGTTATTTTCTAGTGAGCAGCCGGCTTTGATCTCAACGTAACTTTTCAACTTTTTTTTTTTTTTAATTTTTTAATGTCCACGATAGTGTCATTGTAAGAAGAATTTATTTACTGCCAGAAGTTGGCAAACGACCACGTAATGTTAGTTCCTCCATTGAAACCCGATTTAATCTCGACTAACATTTTTTTTTTATATTTTTCATTTTCCTGGTGGCCTTATATATTTGGAATTGGATTTTGTTGATAAATGGAGTTAGTTTATAGTGGATAATTAGTTAATGTTGAAATTTAATCTGTTTGACCAATAATATATAACTTTTTTTGCTTTGGACAGTAAATTACATCTATATCGTATGGCTTTTGTGATCTAGGCATGGATAACTGTACTTTTTGCTGACGAAACATATTTTTGTATTTTTGTTTTTTTTTTTGCTTTTTTTTTTTTTTTTTTGTGAAGTGGGGAGATGGAATTTATGCTCTTAATATGAAAGTCCATTTGTGGGGTCTAGATTGTAGTCATTGATTTGGAAGTCTAGATTGGAGTAGTGAAATTGTTGATAGTTGCTAAGGTCGTTGCTTCCTATGGATCGCATTGAAGGCTTGCATACGATTTCATTTTCGTTGTGATGGTTGTCGCAATGTGCTTTATTAAGAAAATTGATTGGTTAGAAATTTAAATGCACAAATAGTACCAAAATGACATTTTTAAAATCACGAGATAGCTTTTTAATATTTTTAAACTGCCAAATACTGATGTGATAGATGTTAAAATATAAGCTACCAAAATGCTTAAAACACTAAATTTTATTTGTTAGAGATCATTTTTTTGCTTATTTAATTAGTTTTATTTTATTAGTTTACTTTACAATTTTAATCATTGCGTGTTTAAAATAACTTATGATCCCAAACCAAAAAACTGTTGACTTCAGATATTGCATCCATCGATTTGATTCCAGATTACTGTGGCCAAATGTTGTCCTCCCACTTAAGCAATTACACCCCATTAAAATTTTGCTCGGCTAAAAGAAATTGCAAGAGTTGTATTGTTAACGGCATCAATTATTGACGGGTAAAGGAAAAATGAAATTCTCCCGCGATTAGAAAACCAAGAACAGAGCAAGGAAAAGAAAAGGAAGAGAAGACAAAGGGCCTGTTTGGGAGGACTTTTTAAACGCTTTTTTTAGTTTCTTGAGTCTAAAAGTTGCTTTTGCAAGCGTTTGGATGAACTATCAAAGTGCTTTTGCTCTCAAGAAGTGCTTTATGTTAAAATTACAAAATATAGTTCCTCAAAAAAGCATTTTTGAAATAGACTTTGAAACTTGTATCAAAGTATCAACAATATATTATAAGCTTAGATATAATATTTTTGTAACAAAAAAAATGAAACTATTTTGACCTATAAAACCGCTTTTAAAAATATGGTTTCAAACATTTTTTGAAAAGCTATAACTTTTGTTTCTCTTCTTTTATTAACTAAAATACAAACAAAAGCTATGCCAAAAGGGCCCAGAATCCCATCAAAACCATCAAGGATGGTCTAGCTCATGTGCAATCTCAAAGGCTTCCCTTCAATGAAGAGAAAGGCTTATCTCCCAAGCAAAATGATTGGCAAAGAAACGTTGGAATTAGATGAATTAAAATTAAAACCATCTAATCAAAGCAAGTAATTAATTCAAAAGTAAAATCAATTAAATCTATGAAACCCATGGTATTAATTGAAAAAGAATTCATAATTTTGGGCTAATTTGAAATTTTTGACAATTTCAAGGTACAAATTTATTCTAGAAACTATTCTAGAAAATTCAAAAAAAAGATCTGATCATAAAGATCAAATCTTTTCCTACCTGACCCACCCAAAAGATTTCCACCATGACTTTTCTTTTCTTCTTTTTCTTTTTTCTTTTTCCTCTTTCCCTTTCTCTCCTTCTTCTTCCAACACCCAAGAAGAATTCCCCTTTTCATTGCCTCTTCCTGTCCTACTCATCTCTGGCCGCAGATTACCAGCCAAAGAGCGCTGTCACCCAAAAACCTTGATGCCAAAGTATCATCATCCGACTCACCACGGGCCGCCAGAAAAGGACAAAATCCACACCCTTTTTGACCTTCTAAGGCCAATTTTGGCACTGTTTGGCCCATGTTTTTCTAGCACATCACACCATTGGATTCTTCTCATCGAGAAGAACATGTTAGACATAGTGCCTTAAGGAGTAAAATGTTGTAATAAGCTTTTGAAGACATTTTATCAAAAAATAATTTATTTATTATCCATATACCAAATGTTGTCCTTTTTATGTTCATTTATGTATAATGTATGATAAGCAAATAAAAGTTTAAGAATATCACTTTAAACCTTTAAGAATCGAGCATATGATGGACATATTATGTAGAAGACATGAATCTTAAAGGTGATGGTCTAAATGATAAGATCTGCAATTGAATGAATAAAGTTAGGCGCTTTATTCATGCTAAGATTGTCATGTTGTCTACATCCTTAACGGGAGATAGCTTGTTTTGGTCATTAGAGTGGGACTCCACAAGTAGAAAGATTGGTACAATGTTAAAGTTCACAATGTGTTAGATCAGGATAAAAAGTTGAATTGATTTCATTAATAATTCTGTTTGTTTAAATGAATTCACTTTAGACAATAACATGTGTTGTATCTTATTCCTAAAATGACTAATGGGCCCTTAGTCTTGACTTATGCCTTTTGATGTACCAAAGGGTGACATTCTGATTTAATGATGGTACGCATACCAATACGTTAGAGACATAACTCTTGATTGACGTAGACTCGTTATTCATATATATAGAATCCATAGCTCTTTTGCAGAGTTAATGATATTCTCTTATATGCATTATCCTATAATTAAAAAACTGAAGCGCTCAACTATTTGAATATATAGGTGTAGCCAAATAGTATACTATTTATAAATAGTAAGTATTTCAATGTTGTGATAATGGAACGTAAATAAAAATAATCGAGAAACTAAAATAAAATTTATTCTTAAGTCGATTATGAATATCCTATGAGGATGTGACACATCATGATATGTTATGGACGGTTAGCTTGTTGGAGCTTTGTAATTTTATATAGTTTAAGAATGCAACTCTAAGCTTTAAGTAGAGTAGTGTTAGAGATGATAATTATTAAATATGTATATAGGATATTGTACTTTATAATTATAGGAGATTAAACTATATATGTTCATTGGGTCCCCTTTGCTAGTTCATAATAAATCTTGTAACGATACGGCATGTTTTTCCTACATATTGGTGGCTTATGTTAAATTATTACATTAGTTGAAATTCGATAAGACTGGATTTAATAATTCATTGTTAGTTTATCCATTGAATTAATTTTGTAAATTAATTTAAGATAAATATGTTGAATTATTTGGATAATATTTTATTTATTATAGGATTATCTGTATATTACTATTTTAATCAGATAACTTTTTATCTGTATATTACTATTTTAATCAGATAACTTTGTTGTTGGGTTATTTCAATTAAAACTAAAGCTCTATCTAAGATTCCTAGGTGAAAATAAGATATTCTTAGAATTCTAGATTATTGCATGGTCGGCAAGCCGATGGAAAAGTTTAGCAGCCAATGGAGTAAGTTTGGTAGGCCGATCTCCTAGATCGGCATGCCAAATATGCGATAATCAATATACGCATTTTTTATGCGTTTTTCATCAAAAGTTGATCCAAACTTGAATTTTGAGGCCTAATCTGATAAGGCTTAACCCCAAATTTGACCACTATAAATAAGGGTGAGTTTTTTTTGTTATTTAGATCATTTGAGTAGCATAGAGTGAGTACTCTAGTAAGAGAAACTCTGAAACTCCCTGAGAGCTATTGTTCAACATCTAGAACCTTAACTCTAGGTTTTCTTAAGTGGTTGGAAGGAGAGTTACTAGTGGAAAAGTTATAAAATGTGTGACCAACTGAGTTCTGATTGTAGATAGAGAATAGCAAGAAGACTAATTGGTTGAGGATCTTTTGGAACTTTCTTCTCTTCACAGATTCCTACTGACTTTAGTCATTAATTTATGTTTTTAGCATGTCAAACTTGTATTTTAGAAATAACTCTTATTTTAAATTTTTAAAATTCTGCTACGTATTATTTTCTAATAGAACAATACATAGTCCCTCTTCAGCCGAATCATCACTAGAAAATCTAGTCACATGCCACCCTTCTTATCAGTTTTGTATTGTTTTCTGGTGAATTGAGCTCCGTTTCAAAAAACCAACTTTGAAATAGTGATCCTTACATTGAGAACTTCATTTTCGTACTAGTCACTTCTGCCGCCTTACCGATCAACCTCTGTCACCACTGATGAACGTGGTCAATGTCTATCAACAGTTGCTAGACGGATGTCATTTTAGCCTGCTTTTGATGTTCTGGACGCGTTCATGGTGTCGGATTTGTGAGATGGAATTCCAAAGGCAAGGTTGACGATTCAAAGTTTGAACAGCGACTATGTTTCAAATCTTTTTACTACCTAACATAGTTGACTAATTCAATAGGGACTCTATTACTCACCTCTTGTGATATATTTATTGAATTAGTCAATAAAAATTTGGAATTGAACTCTAAATTATTTGGATTTCAACATATTGTTATTGTTGTTGTTGTTATTGCTTTTATGATTATTGATGTGTTGTTGTTGTTGTTATCATTTTTTTTGTTGTTATTACTACTATTACTATTAACTAAAACTATTGATGAATTGATTTTATGTGCATTTTGATCATGAGATTGGTTTTTTGTATATGTATTGGATGCTTGCACGTTCATTTTTGGTTTAAGATTTGGGTCAATGATATGATATATAAGCATGGCCTTGAAAATGAAATTTTTATGATTTGATTGATGTGGATAGAATGCTGAATAATATTGGGTAAAGTCTAGTTATGTGATGTAATATAATTGCCCTGGGCGGTGTGTCTTAAAGTTATGGTGCACCACAATGTAAATGCAAATCGTTTTTTTATAGGTTTAAAATTTTTTGTTTTAATAAAAATAAGCCATTATGCTATCGAAATTTCATCAAAAACTGACTAACATAGATAGAATGATTTAAGATAGCTTTTAGTAGTCATATGGCTTATAACCAGATCCTATAAATGTTGAGTCCTTATGCAGCACCTTCAGACAATTTCTAAGGCCATCCAAAGTGTATAGCAAAATTATATCCTATGGGGTACTCATTTGTTGGATACAATGGGCATTTCATGTTGATGGTATTGTCGATGCTATACAGCCTACCTTACGGGGTGCATGTTTGGGGCACAATGGATACAAAGTGCCCATTTAGGGCACAACGAAACTTATTATAAATACTTCATTCTTTCCTTTCTTTCATTAACAACTTGGGATGTTTGCGAAAGAATTTGAGTGATGATCACAGATTTTTGAATTGTTAATTCGTTTGATAAAGTGTGAACTCGATAAATTTTTATATTGATATAATTTGTTGATTAACTTCAAAAGGATATTATAGATAATGCACTAATAATAAGACAAATGAGGGGCGAGTAATAGATTTCCTATTGGGTATTGTGTGCTCATTCCCCATGCTTTCCCCTTTTAGGTTAGTCGATCAATCCTTGTGCCGTGGATTGTCTGTCGATGCTTCTCACTATCCTGTTGGTACTTCCTCCCAAGGATCTTTATTAGTGCATGTATGGCTCATGGACATGAACACTCCTAGTAGATTATTGAACCTATATAAATTATGCTTATTTGTTATTTGAAATTAATTTTATTTATTTTTAATATAGCTGTGCAATTGTATTTTTACTTATTTTGTAAACATTTATTTAAAATTTTGGATATTTTCATTTTAAATTTTCTATTTTTATACAGGCCCCAATTCAGTTTCCAAGTGTTTTGATTTTCTAGATTTTTAGAAATATTATTTCAATTAAGTCATTATCCTTGCCGTGACAAAATGCCCTTTTGGATCCAACGATTTACATTTTGATTTGAAATTCCTTAGAAAATAATATAAAAGACCAAAAAGCAGTGTTTTTTCTTCTCTTTTTTGCCGTAATTAAATTTTATCAACGTTTGAGTGATGAAAACAAAGATGTGTCTGGGTTCGATAGGTCTTCTTCTTCATTTGGGTTTCTCAGAGTTCCTTCTAAACTGAGCAATCCAGTCAAGTCTATCGCAAGTTTAAGCGAGATGGAGAGTGACGAGGAGGACAACATCGCTGGGCTAACCCTCTAAACAGCTACTTTGCATTCCGCTTCGAAATGGCTCAAATTCAGGATAGGAAATTGGGGATTAACTTACATCCATATTCGTTGCCAAATAGCAATTCAAATGTACATTTAGGCCATTACTTCGTAACTCAAACAAATAAAAGCGGGGAAAAATGGTAATTTGTTTTCTTCTACAAGATGGGGATTAACCAGTTATAGAGAAATCCTAGTCACAAGGCATTACTATTATCCTTCATCTCATCCTGATCGTCTATGACAAAGTCAATGGCTGAAAAAATGAGGAAGAACTGTCCAATTGGCTGAATGATAGACTCCCCTATATATATGTGATCGCCCAACAAGTTAGTTCATTTTCTCTCTTCGTCTTATTGTGTCATGTCATCGAACAAGTATATATATATATATTTTTGCAATTTTTTGTCTAGTGTCAAGACAGCTATGCTAGATCACCATCATTAGGTTTTATTTCTCTTTTAAATATCTATAATAAAAAGGAAGATATTAGTGATGCAAGAACAGGTTGGCCCGGTCAGGCCTAGCCCGTTCTCCTTAAGCCCACGCTGGCCGCAAGCTGGGCCGATGTGGCCCATGAATTTTGTGGGTTGGGCTAGGCCGGCCCATATTAAAATTACCTTGGCCTAGCCTGGCCCAGCCCGCAGGCCAATTTTACATGAGCCGTGCCGTGGGCCATGTCAGGCCGTGTTGGGCCGTGCCATGGGCCTTAAATGGGCCGGCCCATCATGGGTTTAAATGGGCAAGCCCATCTAAGCATGCAATTTTTAATTTTTTAATTTTTATTTTTTATTTTTGAATTTTTAAACAAGTTAACAAATATAAAACTTTGAATAGTCAAGGGAAATATAAAAAAAAAAGGATATTTTATTTAAGATTACCTCATTAAAAACCTTTCTAAGGAAAACCTAATGGGACAAAACCTTGGTAAGGAAAAAAGAGTACAATCAGGATTATTATACATAAGATGTTTACAAAATTATTAAAAACAAAAAACATAAAAAATATTGTTCATAATTACAATGTATTACTCCTAGTGGGAGTATCAGAAATGTCTAAATTTCAAAGTCATCAACCCAATCATCTTGAACTTCTTGGCTTCTTCTACGGGCATCCTCCCAATCTTTGGCACACATTACTGCTTCTAGAATATCGTCACTCATACGTACACGCTGTTCATAAAGTACTCTACCACTACAACTAAATACTTGTCACTTGCAACTGTGGACACTGATATAGTTAGTATATCACGAGCCATTTTAAAGAGCATAGAAAAAGTTCTTGACTATGATCTCTAAAATGACTAAAGATCAAACTTATTGAAATCATGACCATCACTTTGCTCATTGAAAATGAATGCTGCAAAATTTGTTTCCAGATAGTTTTCCAATTCACTACTTGTTGAAGATGTGGATGATGCACCAAAACCAAATCCGGTGTAGCTAATCATACTTGCCCATAAAGAACCAAATGGTACAGATGTAATATTTGCTAAAGGTGTAGGGGATACTGTTTGGCCTTGTCCATATTTTTCATTATATGGAGTAAATATGTTGTTAACTTTTGCTTGCACATTTTGAATGGTTATGATGTTAGAATGCACCCTTAATTTTTCCCTTATACCCTTAAGCAAATATTCAACACTAGCTAATTTAACTCTTGGATCCAATATAGCGGCTATGCAATACAAAGATGGAACACGCTCTCAATATTTTTTGAATTTTTGTTCCATGAACTCAACAGACTCTCTAAACGTGTCCTCTATGCATGTCGAAGGTTGTAGCAATGTCATACAATTTATGTAATGCATGTGGAGAGGTGGGATAGTACAAACCTGAGAGTTGGAGAATGGCTTTGTAAAAAACCTTTAAGAAATTGTAGAAGTATGAAGCAATTTTCCAATCAAATTCTTGAAGCGGCTCAGTTGGATTCTTCAAGTTGTAATACACAGTTATGACCTTTTTGTATGGTAGGCATGCGTTCGGCATCAAATATGTTGAATTCCATTGGTGTCCTATGTCAATTGGAAGTTTTTTGGGTTTCATGCTTGCTCTCTTGTAAAGTTTAGCAAACTCTTCAATTCGAGAGCCAGAACTTGCTATGTAACCTAAGGCTATTCGAATATTTTCCAAATAACCTCGAAAAAATTTCATGCCATCTTGAACACACAAGTTAATAATATGACAAGCACATCTTTGGTGAAAAAGTGTTTTGTCATGTTTGTGGTCTCAAAGTTTTCTTGAAAAGGTTAATAGCAACAGTATTAGCTGATGCATTATCAAATGTGATGCTCAAAACCTTTTCTTTAATGCCATAAAAATCAAAAACTTCTATGATGACATCATGAATGGCCTTGGCATCATGCAGATAAGGCATTGGTCGAAAAGCAATTGACCTTTTTTGAAAAGACCAATTTTTATCCACATAACGTGCAGTTACACAAACATAACTAGTTTTGGTACGACCTTCCCACAGATTAGATGTGCATGTAACAAATGCAGTGAATGAACTAAATTCAGTTACTAACTTTTCCCTCATTGAATGAAAAACTTTCATGGTGTCAGCTCCTGTGGTAGTTCTTGAAACATGCCTATATTTTGGATTATAAGCATTATGAATGTACTCCTCAAAGGCCAAATCATCAGCAAGATGAAGTGGTTGTTGAGCACTAGCCAAATATCTACGTGCCATTCTCTAGCTCTTTGTTGGTCATATGACCAATTGGTAACACTACCATCAGGGCTAAATCGAAGTGTTTGTTAATGACAATCAACACCACCTACACCATGCTTAGCTACGCATTTTTTATGATGTCTCTCAAAGTGACAAGTGCTAGAAGAGGATTTACCTATGTAGTCTTGTTTGCACACTTTGTAAATTGCGCGATCTTCTATTACACTACTCTCGTTTGTACGTGTTATTAGATCAAAGTAACTCTAAACTGGTGAAGTTTGTTGCACTTTCCTTTTGCCCTTACGAGTGACTTCGGAGGAGCCATCAACTTGAGATAGTAAGTCAGCTCCAATTTCTTCAAGTGGACCATTAAATTATTCTTCTTCGTTGATCACCAAATGTGAAATGTTGGCTCTCCCTCCATAGCTTCAATAAAAAATAACAATAAATTAACGTAACATAAAAATTAAATAAAATAATTAAACAATAAATTATAACAATACAAAATTGATGAACAACACATAAAATAAAGTATGCCTTCAAGTTGTTTTCTGTTCTGAAGAACTCTAAGTAAACTAAAAAAAAGATAATACTTAAGATTTTAGAAGTTTATTGAATGAGTATCTTTGTGAAGGTTCTACATTTATTTATAGGTAAAAAAGTTTATTTTTTTTTATTTTTTTATTTTTTTTTATTTTTTTCTTTCAAGTTTGATTTGATTAGACAATTCGTTGAAGACTTAACGTCTCAGCTTTGCACATTGCAGGCCTTCCTTCTGAGTCTCTATGTTAGGCCTGCCACTTTATAATTGCATAGGGGAATCTAATGCTATGTTCACTCATGGGTGAATATGGCATGTATATATTATATAATATTTAATTCTTATATGTATTAAATAATAGATATATATATATATCTATATTAAATCTATAGTATTTTGATGTGATAATACATGACCTATAGACTCAGTATCTGATTCTTAGCTTTGTTTCTTAAAAGCAAAGTATGCCTTATGTTAAAAACCCAAACTACCCTTATGTAAAAAAAAACTTACATATAAAATTTTTGCACAGGGGGCTCCAACCCCTGCGACCCCTAGGAGGGGGGTTTACCACCCCCTTCCAACCCCCATGTTGACTTTACCACGAAGGTCGATCCTCATACAACCTTTGCGTAGGGGCAATATGTGTCAGGGTAAAATTAGACTCCACAAATACTAACAATGCCTACAAAAAAAAAAAAAAATGAAAAGAAAAGAAAAATAGCTTGTTAGGCCTATTGCAATGTGATGTGCATTGGGGAATCTAATGCCATGTTCACTCATGGATGAATATGGCTTGTATATATATTATATAATATTTAATTTTTACATGTATCAAATAATATATGTGTATATATATATTAAATGTATCGTATTTTGATGTGATAATACATGACCTACAAATTCAGCATCTGATTCTCAACTTTGCTTCTCAAAAGCAAAACATGCTTACAAGGAAAAAAAAAAAGAAATGCAATGAAAAAAAAAAAGAACTTGCTAGGCCTATTGTGATGTGATATGCTTGCGGGAAATCTAATGTCACATTCACTCACGGGTGAATATGACTTGTATATATATTATATAATATTTAATTCTTATATGTATTAAATAATATATATATTAAATGTATAGTCTTTTGATGTAATAATACACGACTTACAATGGACCTTACATGACTTACTAGAGAAGGCCATACTCAGCCATGTTCACCCGTAAATGAACAGAGAAAAATACGTCTAAAAATATATATATATATTTATATAAAATTGGGCCACAATGGGCCTTCGATGGGCTAGCCCATTGTAGGCATGTATGGGCCTTACATGGGCCTAGACGGATTGGCTCGGCCTGGGCTGGTGGGTTGGCCTATTATGGGTTGGGATTGGCCGGTACATTATGGGCCTAGACGGGCCGGCCCAGCCCATGATTTTCCATGGGCCATGCCAGACTGGCCCATGGGCCTATATATGTTAGCCCAGCCCAGCCCACCAGTATTTATGGGGCAGGCTGGGCCGTGAACAATGCTAGGCCATGTCGGCCTGGCCCATCATTGTAGCAAGATGGGCTCAGGCCGGCCCATAGCCCCGGCCTATTGTTGCATCTCTAGGAGATATCTCAACAAAAAAGCAACGTTTAGCCAACCCTAGCAGGAGCAGTGACAAAATTAGAACATTTTTTTGGAGAGTTAATAAAACAAAAAATTTTGACTAAAAAAATAATACAACTATCTTAATGGAGTTTAATTACTATTCTAAACTTTACCGTATGTTCATAAAGTTGTGAATTTATATAGTATTGTGGTTGATTTTTAGGTTGTTTAATATTTCAAATTTAGATAGTACACCAAAAAATTTTGAATATAAATGTATGGTCAAAATTCAAAACTCAAAATTTTGAGTATAGTTGAAACTATTGTAAAAGTTTTAACAATGTGTATCCACCAGTTAACAAGAGATAGTAAGATTTAGATAGCCACCATTGGTTTTTTTTTCCCGTCTCTTTTAAACATCTATGATAAAAAGGGAGATATCCCGATAAGGAAGTAACATTTACGAAAGATTGGATCCTCTTGGTCTCCCCAGCAAGTCGGTCTTAGTTCATTTTCGCTCACTGTGTTGTCGTGCAATATCTGAGACAAAGGTACAAATCCAAAAACTTTTTTTTTTTTTGAGATGTGAGAGAAACAATTTGTAATTTGGTGTCAAGACAGATTACAACATCCAAACTAAGTTGTCACTTCTTAGAAGGCCCATATTCTATATCTCCAAGCTTTCCACTCTTCTTTTGTCTGGGAAAAAAATTTTGAATGGTATTGCGCTTAAGTTGTAGTTGTTGTTATTGTTGTTGTTACTTTTAATCCTCTCGATTTTGGGTGTTATTGCGGTTAGTTGTTGTTGCACTTTAGGTCTCTAACAAGAGTAGAAGTGGCGTCGGAAAATTTGTTCAGGGAGCATTAATTAAATAAAAACTTTTAAGTAAAACAAGAATACAACTATTTTAATCGAGTTAAATTCATTTTTAAAATTTACCATTTGCAAAATTATGAGATAATATGATATTAGGGTTGAATTCGGGCTTACTTGATATTTTTATTTTGAAACATAAATATATCACGAAATCTAAAACATTATCAATATTTATTCATAACATAAATCAACTATAATATTGTATAAATTCAAAATCCATGTTTGGTTTGATTTATCCATGACATAAAAGTATTAACAAAGAATTTCGTATCATATCATGTCATATCATTATATTTTTAGTACTAAATATACCCATAAAATACTTCTTGTTAACTGTTGTGATACTAGACAGTAACTGGATACAAAAACCGGTTAACAACCAGTATCTATTGTGATATTGGCCATGCCAACAGGACACCAATTTTGGTTACTATAATATTTGTCGGCATCCTTCGAAAATCACCAGTACTGGTGGCAAGCACGGGTGTTGTAGTTGTTTTACTACTTAAAACATCACTAAAATCACAAAATTTGTAACCATACAAGAATTGTTTCATGAAATACACAAGATACAATTCTAGGCTGAAAAATTCTAAATACACAATATTGTAGAAAAAGCAGAGTACGTGGTGGATTAATTGTAACGCCCGCCTAATTTTATGTAACGGATTATGTTATGATAATGACGACGTTAAGTGTTATATTTATGATATGTGTTATGATATATAATATAATGGTGCTAACCATTTTATTCTAAGTGTTATGGCAGATGACGCTCACTTGGAATTGATGTGCTCAAATGTTCATGTCATTAATGTTATATGTTTAATCATATTTTAATTGATAATTTAATGTTATGAATGATTTTTGAGTGTTAAGGTAGATCGGCAGGCCAGACCATTCAGTTTGACAGGCCGAAATGATTTTCTCTAAATGGCAAGCCGATGGTATATCATCGGTAGGCCGGACTTCAGTGATCGGCAGGCCGAAGATAGAGATCGGCAGGCCGATGACAGCTGACAAGCAGTCAGCAGAAATTTCACAAAAAAATTGTGATAAGGTTGAATTTGTGATAAGGATAATTTATTTTGAATAATTAACATAATCATGGGATGATTTGTTTAATTTTGGTAATGAAGCAATTGACTTTTAATTAAATTGAATTAATGGATAAGTTTTCCCGATTTACAAA
>CAMOHE010042803.1:0-13000 GCA_946598075.1 Artocarpus hirsutus | reverse complement strand
ATATAGTTGAGATATAGAGAAAGATGCTAAATTACGAGACACAAGGAGCAGGGTAAGCAATAATGCTAGCTGTAAGAAATTCCTCTCCATGCCTTTGGTTTCTTTTTTTCTTTTTCTTTTTTTTTTGGCTGGTCAGAAACTCTTTGAACTTTGTTCCTATACTTGTAGCGGGAAATAAATATACATTGTATTGTCCCCCACCCTGATTTAATATTGGCTATAACCTCAGGATATGGTACAACAAAGTCGAACAGTATTGTTACAAATGGCACTTGATGGAAAAAGTTATAATCTATATTTCTCATTCTATATGGTAGGATATTTATTTTAGATTTAGAGGACATGCAATTCAAATTTTTTATTTGATATTTAATTTCAGATTTTGAGGAAATCCGAGTTTACAACTTTTGCTTCAATATGGTAAGCACATTTAATATTAGATTATGAGTGTCCATCCCCGGGGCTTGGTCCGCCGGCCTTGATACTTTTAAGGGTCATTGCATTGGTAAATTTGTGTCCTCCGACATGAAGGCTGGGACTCGAAGATTTGATACCCACAAGGGTCTTGGCATTGGTAAATTTGTGTCCGTTGCGATCAGGATTGGGACCCGAAGCTTTGATACTTCCAAGGGTCTTGGCATTAATAGATTCATGTCCACCACCAGGGCTGGGACCCGAGGATTTTATACCTGCAATGGTCTTGACATTAATAGATTTGTATGCCCCACCAGATTTGTGTCCCCCACCGCTAGAGCTGGAACTCGAGGATTTGATACCCTCAAGGGTCTTGTCATTAACAGATTCGTTTCCCCCACCACCAGGGCTAGGACCTGAAGATTTGACACCTCCAAGGATTTGAGCATCAGTGAATTTGTGTGGCCCGGATTGCTTAATGGATTCCAGAGATAACCCATCAAAGAAACCGGCCAGTATTCCTTTGCGAGCATCATTTCCCCACTCCTTGGCATTTAAAGGTCGAGCTTCTGTTGTGATAAAGCTGATCAGCAAAAGAAGCCAAAAGAAGGAAGCAAAGGGTTTAGGAACACTTGTTGTCATGTTTGGAGAGCAAGAAAATGAGGGGAAAAACTTAGAGAGGCAAAGGAAAGCTTTCAAATAATTTCTTGAAGCTAGTTGAGAGCAAAAGTGTATTTGTTTAGCTCGTGAATGGTTTGAACAAAGCAGAGATGTGTGCCGTATTTATAGTGGTGGGAGATAATTATTCTTCGACTATCTAGGAAATTATTTTTTATTATTATTATTATTATTATTATTTTAGAGAGTATGGTATGTTGGGAGGAATCCTTACATTCCTTATTTTGAAAGTTAAGTCCTTGCATTCCAAAAGAGAAAAAACGTGGAACAAAATCCAGATTTCCGCTCTAAATTTCCATATTCAACGTGGGAGTGAGAGACTGCTGTGGAAATCAAGGGGCATTATACAATTCCATCTTAGGAAGCAACTGGGATGGTTCTCAAGGAGAAGAAAACGGGAGGAACTTTGATTCGTTAATTGAGTCCATTCTAGAGGATACATAAAGAGAGAGAAGATAAAGAAAAAGGAATATAATACTCAGACTGAAATTAAAAAAAAAAAAAAAGGAATTGAATTGAATCTTTTTTAGTCTATCGCCGGCGGGGAAATTGTGGGCGAAATATGTGTCTAGCTTGGTGGTGGTGACCAAAGTCCTTGCACGCGTGTATGGGTTGAATTCCAAAGAGATGGCAACTGCGCCGCGCCAATTAGCAAAACCAGTCATCGGTTGGAATGAGAAAGGGACACGTTGGGAAAATTCCATGAATAGGTGGCTATCAGAGATTACCCGTAATTAATGCAACTACTAGACTATAGTTGTCAGTTTGACCAAAAAAAAAAATTCCGGAGAGATTTCAACTTTTCAATATTACTATTTGTTTATTTATTTTGCTAGATAATTTCGGGGCATGCTTATTTTGCATAAAATAAAATAAAATAAAGAGTAATTCTTTACCCTATTTAAAAATGTGTTTGCTTACAAAAATATGAGAATTTTGTTGGCCCCATTTAATATAGAAAATGAAGAAAGGGAATGTCAATCCTTGTATCTATTTAGTATTGATTTTCTATTAAAAGGAATGAATATTAAATTTACATAGATGTCTAAATTTAATTATGTAAAAATAATATTTTAGTTATCTCATTGAATAAGATTTATATTTTTAAGTAAGTAAACATTTGAAAGGGAAAAAAATTGTTTTTCATTACATCATCAAATAGTGTAAATGCTAGAAGAGGATGAATGATTCTCATTCTTATTTACTTTCTTTTCTAGTCTCATTATCTTTTTCATTACATTCTTTTATGGCTTGGTAAACGTGCCCTTAGTGTAATGTGTTGATAAGGGAAAACAATGCTAGTTGATCAACAATATTGGCATTAAGATTAGAAAAATATTCGGGACACTACCGCTGCTAAGCACTATAACTAATAAAAAGTAGATCCCACCTGTAGATATCGAACAATGCTATAGGACACTAATAATACTAAACCATACCCTCTATTAGTTGTAATGCTTAGCACCAGGGGCGTTGAACACCACATACTAATGGATGATGGGTCCTACAACATGAAACTTAGATATGGCTTACTTTTTATTAGTTGTAGTGAGTGGCACCGGTGGTGCATCTACCCTTTATTAGCATCGCCAGTACCTATAATATTGCTTTTAAGATTGTGTATAGCGATGGGTCATGTTCGTGTTAAGATAAGGCTCAACATATGTTGAAAATATTCCGACACTAACACGACCTGTGGCACAAACAGGTTAGAACATCTCGACACTAACACGTCTGTCTTAACATAGGTTGACACAAACACGGCCCACCTTAATCCGAGATCTATATGACATGCAATCCCTCAATCAACCCACAACTTAAAATCAATCCACAACATGAAATAGATGCATGATTTTTATAACTTTAAAATCTACATTTTATGCATCAAATTACACAAAAAAAAAAAAAAACACAAAACATATATTTTCTTAAAATTAAATCAGTTCCATACTACGAATACATCAAATTCAATGTCAATTTATTGATATCATGTATACTGGAGTAAAATATTTTAAAAAATGATAAGAGTAATAAGCTATGGATCAATTTAGTGCTAATTTAGTGTCAAGCAGGATAATACAAACATAAACTGTTCTTCGATGGATCAATTTCAGGTTCACTTTAAAATGACCTATAGCTTATATTTTGGATATAAACCTGCAAAGAATCATGTCTTACTTATGTTATGTCATTGTATCGTATGATAACCCATAGGGCCGACAATACGAGTAGTGACACGACGACACGACACGATTTTTTGCGGGTTAGTGTCGGAAAATTTGACCACAGGTCATTTTAGTGTCGACCCGAAATTGACCCGTAAAAAAAACGGGTCAGGTTCGGGTCAATCTGTCTAACACGAAAATGACATGTTTCTAACCCGTGTTTAATTAATTAAATTTAAAAAAAGTTAATATTATTTCATATATAATATAAGCCCTTAAAAAATCAAACCATACATCTCTTATCACTCATCTTCTTGTTGAAGTGGTATGAAACTCTTCTAATTTTATGTTTTTTTTGATGTTATATATATTAATGTAGGCGGGTCAAAAACGGGTCGCAGGTCATATTTTTTAACACTGTGTATAAGAAACGGGTTGACACGGGTCGTGTTCGTGTCAACCCGTATTAAAACAGGTCGTGTTTGGGTTGAGCATTCTCAACCCGTTCGTGTCACGGGTCGGGTTAGTGTCGACCTATTTTTATAAAAATTAACTCCAACTCGATACAAACTTGACCTGTCAATCTGTTTTGCTACCCTGATAACTCATATTGTTAGCTCTTATTGTATACGATCACGTGTCATTAAAAGATGTGATCAGTGAAGGACACACATGCACTCTAAATGGAGCACGTGTCTCACCGACTCGTTTGAAAGCTTAAAGATACTCTTTAAATATTTCACAATATTATCTCACATCAGCCCCCACTTGTTTTTTTTTTTTTTTTTTTTTTGAAAAATTATAACCTTTAAATTCATTATATTTTTACATATTGCTCCCTATTCTTGCCTCAGTTGTGTTTTATTTTTTATTTTTTATTTTACACTCTTTTTTTTCTCTCTTTATTATTTATTTAATACTTAGATTAACAAAAGACAAAAGTCGCCAAAACTAAGTGAATGTAACAAGTCTTAAAGAACAATTTGTGGAATCTTTGCCTTTGAATTTTCCTAAATTTATTCCTTTCTACAATTGATAACTTTCAACAACTAAGGGGCGCCAAATTGAGACGCACCAATATTTATTTATTTAATTTTTTTAATGTACTTTGCACAATGCATGTTTTTTCTCTCATAAATTAAGAAAATATTTGAACAAGCATTTAGGAAATGAATATAATTAATATATGATCGAATATGGACATTTTTAATTTAGCTTCAGTATCGAAGATGATTTGATGGTAAATATTTGGGCTTTTATCTTTACTATACTCTAATTGTTATTCGAATTAAAAGCTCCACTGAAATATATTTCTAGATTTGTTACTGGGTGTAATCATATTGATGGAAAATTATATATAATTTTTTTAAAAAACTGGAATGATAGATTTGAACTTTATATGAATTAGGTGTGAAATTACTTATAGGTTAAATCCGTGACCATGTATAAAACATTGTTCTTGTCAAATAGACTTCACCAATGCAATTTATCAAGAACAGAAAGAAAGAAGCAATACAATCCAAAACACGAACTATATGGCCATAAATTTGCCAAAAACTAAGGCCTAACCAACAAAACTGAGATATAAATTATTGGATTCCAAGTCATGCATTCCGTCGGCCATTTGGAAGTAAACATGCAAGACCATGCACATGTAATTATTATCTCCTAAAGAAAAAAGATTATTGTTTTATGTTGCAACTTGCAAGAAAGTTTTTCTTCCCTGATGATTCTTCTTCTTCTTCCACCTAAAACCAGAAGAAAAATCAATCTTTTCTATGTCCATCTAGTGTATAAAAACTACATGATTATATTATTAGAAAAAACAATGGATGTTGATGATAGAGATAAACTGATAAAAGATTTAGATTCATACTTTATATTATGTTAATAAAATGTTGGAGAATTTAGCGGTATAGGGTATGTAAACAAAAACATTATAGTACTGCGCAGGACATGCTTTCAATTAATCCTTAGATTTTATTAAGTATCATTTCTTTCTTAATATAATATGCTTATGATATCATCTAAATGAATTTAGATTTGCCCCTTATCGGTAGAGTGTTTTCCCCCCTAACCTATCTTTCGATTTTCCTAAAATATTTTTCTAAGATAGCTTAACATATGTTGAAAAGTCCTTCTTTCCCTAAAAATGTAATAATAAAGTTTGACCCTTTTTTTTTATATAGTGGTTTTAATTTTAATATAGTAGGTATGTGTATAAATTAGACTTGGCCCCGTATTACTACCGTTTTAGTATAATCTTGATAAAAAAATTGACCTTCATTAATAAATCTTGCCTCTAAACTTTATATCCTACGGTGGAATTAGGTATAACATTCCATCTACGATCCACCTACAACCACTTTAAAAAAAAAATCTTAAATAAATAAAAAAGAGAATTCAATGATAGGCTATGGGAAAAATCTATTATAAGAGGGTTTAACCAACAAATCACATCGAAGTCATAGTAAACTAAAAAAAGCATGACAATTTCAAGAAACTTGATGAAAATATAACGGTTAAAATTTGTGTTCTACTTATGGCTTTTTTCCGTACTCTACAAAAAGAATTTTCCAATGAAAATGCTCTCATGAGTATCCTTCGACCATTTTTGATCCATCTCCACCTCCATTAAAAAAATTATTCTCACATGCGTCCTCTCCCAATTTTAAGGTTGTTCTTACTTATCTTCTAAATTTTGATTTAGTTCATGTCACTTAACCTTACTCCTTTTTCCGTTTACTTGTAACATAAATTTTGAGAGAGTGGGGTTGAGTGAGCTAAATAATAATTCAAAAATTGAATAAGCGAAGTAAAATTTTTTAAAATTTAAAAGATAAAATAGATGAAATGAAAGTTTTTTTAATTATTTTTATTCAAAAAAAAGATCCCGTCCATATTTTTTAGGAAATAGATAAATTGCTCAAGAGATTCTTAACCTTTTTAAAAAAGTGTAATTTAGCCCTTAACTTTTTTCTCTTGATTTAATTTGGTTTAACAGGTAAAAAAAAATGATTTGGCCCTAACTGTTTAGTGGATGTTTGAAAAAGTGGTGGAAACCAATGGTAGGAACCATATTTATTGTAGCATGTGAGAACTTTTTACTGTTTATAACTGAAATTGTGGTGGAAACCACGCATTAACTTTAGACAGAACACTGTTAAAATTCTCTCATACGTGAGTTGCACGTGATTATTTAGTAAGGATATTTTAGTAAAAACAATTTGCTACTAAAAACAAAAAAAAAAAAAGCATTTCTTCTTCCTCATTGCGCATTTACTCCGGCACAGTCCCTCCCCCCTTTCTTCCCTTCCCACGCACAAATTTCTGCCTTTTGCCATTTGCTCTTCTTCCCTCCAACTTCTCCTTTTACCTCTGTTTCTCATGTTCTTCATTGCCTTTCAATGGCTTAAAAATAAAAAAGAGATAACAAATAACCAAAACCCCAAAGAGAATAATCAGCCGCAGCAAGCATTCATAAAACCTTACATACCCATTCACATAAACCATATTTTCAGGTGGGTATTGATGCATGTTCATGGCTTCATAAAGTAAGCAAATGCTTTTATCTTTTTTTTTTATTTGTGGGTGAAAATAAAGAAAAAACTAATTAGCAAACTCGTCACCAAGCACACGTTCTCCGTTTCGAGAGCGAACGCCGTCTTCCCGTCTTCACGACGAAGTACTATGCATCTCCCATGGGAATCTCGCGCTCGACAATGAATTCGCCGTACCCGACGACAACGACGACGACGACTTCCCCTTGTCCAGATCTAGATGTCGACGACGACGACGCCCATTGATGAAGCTTAAGGTCTCCGATCGGTGGCGAGGGAGTGGTTGGGGGGTCTCCGTTGGGCTAGGAAGTCGCCCAGATCTGCACGAAAGCTGATGGTGGTCTCCGATCAAGTTTTAAGCACCTTTTTTTGTTGTTTTTAGAAAATTTTTTGATTGTTTGGTAAAGAAAAAAAAAAAAAAGAGTTTGTCTTTTAATTAAAAAATATTTGGGACTGTTTGATCTTATTTTTAATATAAGTAAAAATATTTTTATTTAAAAAATAAAAATTTTTTAAAAATTATTATAAGAGTGTTTATAAAATTTTACTTTGAAAATTATGTAAACATATTTTTAAAAATTTTAAGAACAAAATCAAATAAGCCTCCAATTTAGTTTTAAGGGTAATTTAATAATTTTAATTCGATATATATCCAAAATTTTTCCGTTTAATATTAAATGGTTAAAAGTAAATTGCATATTTTTTAACAATTAGACTTAATTAAATAAAAAAATTAAAGACTAAATCGTATATTTTTAAAAAGATTAAAGATCTTCTAACTAATTTACCCTAAGAAATATGACGAATTCTAGGTGTATAATTGGAGAAATAACTATTTTAGAGATTTGTAAGAAAATAAAGACGTGCAAGAAGATTAAGAGTGTTTGAAATGATAGTGGGAATAGTTGGTTAAAATCATTTTTATCGTAGTATGTGAGAGCTTTATGTTGTAATGATTTTTTTTATTATCATTGTAGCATATAAAATTTTATACTATTTATAACTAAAAATAATAATGAAAACCAATATTGTCAAACAAAGGAAAGACAAAAAAAAAAAAGCCAATCTTATTTGCATGATGAATTTACTTATAATAATGTGAATAATCACACAACCCAGGACCTTGCCGGCCCACGCTCTGCAGTTGGCAGCCCACGCCAAACCATCCGGTCAATTCTTCTGTTGTGTGGTTGTTTTCACGTTAAGAGACGCCCACGATCCCCTAGTCCACAAAATAATCCCCTCCGACCGACCAAACAGAGAAAAAGCAAACGACGCACGACATCAAGGTAGAACTTAGAATGGAACTCAGACAGAAGATAATGAAATTTAACTCAAAATTCTCGCACATTCCCACCGGCTATATTGCAGTCACTCCACGTGTTTTACAAAATTCAGCTTTGGGTGTTTTTATTAATAAATAGTACAGGCTATAATTAAACATCTTTGTCCATATGCGTTTCATCTAGACGTATATTTAAGGTGTTTGAAAACATTGTTAAAATTATAGTTTGTTCTTTTTTGGTTTCAATAAAATTTTCTACAATGTTTATAATTTTTTACGTGCAATAATATTGTTGGGGTACAATTCGGACAGGCTCAAATTGACCGTGGGCCCTGACGGCCAAACAATATTGATCGAGCGACTCGAACAGGTTGCACGAATGAATCGATTATTCGATTCATTAGTTGGGATTGGCTTCCCAAACCGACTATTCGATTCATTCAGGGTACTGCTCGTCCAGATCGTTTGAGGAACCGCTCGTCCGGATCATTCGTATCGATTCGACAGATAGCACGTTCTAACGTTTAACGCATGTTGAGTACAGGACCGGAATATGAGGAAGTAGTGGATTCTGCAGCAAAGCATCAACCGACACGTATCCCAACATCACAGTTACTTACGAAGCATTACTCCACTCCACCTGACGGTTAATGACCACGTTTCGATTCCATAGTCTATATATAGCGGAGAGGTAGTTTCGAAAAGGATACACAGAAAAAGATACAGAAAACTCTGCCTGTTTACTTTCATCTTAGTTTCCTTGTAATACTGCAATTTGTACACAGAATACCAGATAGTGAACTACAGTGGACGTAGCACTTCATTAACAGAGTGAACCACTATAAATTTGGCGTGTTCTTTATTTCTGCTTTATTTTCCTTCGTTTAATTCTAATTTCGTGTGCGTATCTGAGTGGACAGGTCCATCTAATGGTGATTTGAGGGCCCAAGTTCCCAATTGCTTGATTCGGAAATATCTATAGGAAAATTCGTCGACAAATATTTTCAATGATGGAGTCAAGATTTTGCCTTTTGAGAGGTATAAGCTAAATATGCAAAAAATTTTAAAACTATTAATTATTATTAACTTCTAATACTATAAAATAGTTAAAAAGGCATGTATAATCAATTTGAATTTTTTTGCTATGTGAATGTAAAATTTAGTTAAAAGTTTTTTTTGTTTGATTTACGACTTTCTTTTAAGTTTAGTTTAGTTTAGTTTAGCACCAAAGATAAAATATTTAAGAAGTACAAAAGAGAAAATAGTATTTAAAAAGGTTCATGAGAAAAGAGGTTTAATAGAAATATCTTTGAAAAATATTTTAGTAAGGTAATTAGGGAAATGAATTTACGAAATTTATATTTATAAAAATAATATTATTTTAGAGATCTAAGAAAAAAAAGATATATAAATGGTGGTAGTTGAAAAACGCTACCTTTGGCCCCTGAAAATTTTCGGATCTATTTGTGCTTCCAATTATATTCCCAAACGTCTTAACCATTTCTAATTATATGAAGAAGAAAAACAAAGAAAAAAACAATTTATTCCCTTAATTCACTTGTTTAACTTTGTGTCACTTTATTAAAATTACACTGGATTTGTTTTTATATAAAACTTAATAAATATAGTTTAATATTTATAACATTTAGGGCGTGTTTAATTTACATTAAAAGGAAATAGAAAACAATGAGTTATTCCCTTTCCCCTTTAATAGTATGTTTACTTATAAAACTTAGTAATGAGAGTTTTATAAGTCCCACACAATATAAGAAATGAGGAAAGGAATATATTAATTCTCACATCCTCTTAGTATTGATTTCCTATATTGTCGAAGAGAATAAATGTTGGATTTACGTAGACGTCTAAATTCAAAGGTTAGTATTTAATTGTACTTATTTACGTAAAAAGAATATTTTAGTAATCACATTGATAATATTATGTTCTTAAGTTAATAAACACTATAAAGAAAATAAGATTGTTTTTCATTATATCATCAAATAAATAAGTAAATAATATAAAAGAAATGAATTATCTTCATTCTTTTTCCAATCCCATTATCTTTCTTGTTACATTCCTTTATAGTTTGACAAATACGCCCTGAGTATTACGCTTAAACAAATTGTGTATTACATGAATTCAAGATCAAAGTTATAACGACTACCGAAAAATAAAACAAGTGTTTGATTGATCAAAAGTATTGAATTTGGATTTGAGTCTTTGCATAAAATTTTTCATATTGTAGTTTATATTAAAGGGAACAAGTTTAAAAAAAAAAAAAAAAAAACTATGCAGTTTAAGAAAATCCATAAATTTTCACGCTACCTCACTACTATAGCATTCTTCTGCATTTTCCACAATGGAGACGAGAAAAGAGCAGTAACAGGAACAAAACGAAAAAGACTAATTTCTTTTTGTTTGCACAATAATAACGACTGTGTTAGGCGAGGATACTTTCAGCAAGTATACAATGTTGTGGCTAAATGTCATTCCTTAATTAGCGACAACATTCTAAAAAGTAATTTGACGTAAAATAAACATACAGTAAAGTTTATCAAATCTAGTTGTCACGAAAGAATTTTAGTGATTAAAAACAAAAAAACACATGAACATGTTAGGACAACATTGATCGTCAATAGGTACCACCTCTATCATAAAAAGACGTTAAACATTCAGTTACGACACACGTCTTCGCTAAAAAATCAATATTGCAAAAAATAAACTCTCATTTGGCAGAAGAGATCTTAAGGCGACGGAATTTTCATTGCCAGAAGAGACATTGTTGGAGTCTGTCACGCTCCAACCTTATTGATAATGAGAATGACGTCGTTTTTTTATTTATTGAACGGCAAGTTTTAATCCTTAGTGATGAAGGTTCTAATCTAGTATTAGATTAGATTTATTGGGTGTTTGAAAGAGTATTCAAATCAATAGTTTGAATTGTAAACAGTGTAAAGTTTTCACATGGTACAGTTAAAGTTATCGTGTAAAGCTCGCATATGCTGCAGTCCTTAAATCTAACCGGGTGTTTGGCAAAGTGATGGGAACTACGGTTCCCACCATAAACTCAGTTATGAACAATATAAAGCTCTCACATGCTACAGTAACAATAAAAAAAAATTACTACAGTGTAAAGCTCTCACATGCTACAGTAAAAGTGGTTCTCACCATTAGTTTCCACCACCTTCCAGACACTTCATAAATTGATAGTTTAAACTATTTTCCCGAACATCCTTTTAAGATCTCTCCTTTTCTTATTCCCCCACCTGCCATAGGTGGGCCGCTTTTGTCATCGTACCGTCTTCACCGCTCATGTTTTGCTGCATCCAAAGTTTTGTGCTTTCTCTATCTCTCAATTTGTTTTATTTCTTCCTCTCTCTCTCTCTCTCCAAGCAAATCTAGCGCCCTTCTCCATCTTTCGCTGATCCTAATTCTTGTTTATTTCCAGTTTAAACCACTCCAATCAATATTTGATTTTATGAAATAAATTAATAATAATAAGTGAAATTAGACAATTGGAATGACATTTTGTTCAACTTGAATAAAATTATTCAGGAGATTAGTTTCTTTCTTTAATTATTTAATTTAAGCGCTTATTGTAAAGGACGATGAAAACGACATCGTTAATTAGGAGATTAGTTATGTTGTCCCTAAACACATTAGCAGCAAGTTTCAAGTTGTCGATATTTTTTATTTTTAGTAAATTACGTTGACGCCTTTTGTGTTTTTATCTAAATTACAGAGACATCTTTGGACCAAAACTAATCACATTAACACCATCAGAAAGGCCTCCTTTTATTAGTTCATTGTTATAGTTGATGGTGATTTGATTGTTAATTTTACTTTAAATGCCTAAAATACCCTTGTATCCAACCAAAAACGATTTGTAATTAATTATGGAGTTAGAAATGGTGTTTTTACCCTTGCTTAATATAAAAAGTAAGTTTAATTAGTTTTTATGATTGTAAGTACAAATTTCACTCAAATTATGGATAAAAATGCTTTTTTTCTTTTATCTTTTTTCTTCGAAAATTTCTTTTTGAGTATGATATTATTAAACAGTTTACATTTGTAACATGTTACAAATATTATCCATCCTTTGAAATAGCATAAAACGTTAAAAAATATATAACATAACATTATCATCTAAATGCTATATTTTTCATAAAAAATTCAAAAATTATAACAAAATTACCAAAAAAAATTTTCCTTTTCATACATTATTCTTGTATCATAGTGAATACTTAAGCAATCATACAATTTTATATTTAGAATTGTTTACCCAAAAACAGTTTTACACATATTTTTGCTAAAAAAGAGAGAAAATCACATGTTATGCCATACTTTTTAAAGTTGTGTATGTTTATGCTACACTTAGAAAAGTTTATATTACACTATCGTTTATATTACATATTAAGTTGGGCGATAAATGAACATGCATATTATTTATAAAAAATAAATCTTAAAAAATATATGAAAGTTTCCTTAAAAAAAATAAATAAATAAACTCCTACTGCCATAAAGGGTCCCCTAAAGATAATAGAGTATGGTACGAGAGTATTACTTGAAAAGTCTGTGGTGAGAATAAGATCATAACATTTTGCAGTTTGGTAATTTTTTTTTTTCTATCTTTAACGCTCAAGCCCTCTTACAAGTGTCTGACAATGCTTGGAAATTGAGGACCTCTAGTGGAAGTCACTTTGTCATATGTGTCGCTTTGCGCAAAAATGTTCCATAAAATCAAAGCGTTAATTGTCTACCTCCAATCCACTTATGGGCTTCTTTTTGAAGTTTCTTTTCCCTTTATCTTAGAGAATCCATAAATATTTTTTCTCTCTTTTCATGCAAGCTCCCTCCTTCCAAAAGGCTATTCCTTTACTTCCTTGAAGGAAAAAAAAAAA
>CAMOHE010042802.1:0-12450 GCA_946598075.1 Artocarpus hirsutus | reverse complement strand
CGATCCTAAGCTGATATCCACCTAAGGGGTAAGATTTTAAAACAAATAAAACATGAGCGAAAGGCTCAGTAGGACTATAATTTAAAAATATTTAATTTTAAAAGAAATATCATTAATCAAATAAATATGTAGAAAACAAACTAGAATAAATAAATAAATAGATGAAAATTTAATAAAAGTTTTATCTTACCAAAACAGTTTAATTGGTCAACCAGAAAGAATAACATTTTCTTTTCTTGGGCAAACCATACGTGGATCACCACCGTAGTGGCCCAACTGGGTTTCGGGACCTGCCTCCAAGGTCGCACTCTGCACGACCCGATCTCTAATATGGCATCATGCCCTTAAATATAATTCTACATATCTTTCTATGATTATTAAAATCTCCTTTTACCAGATATAATCATTTACATTCATTATGAGGTTTGTTATGAAAAATCACCTCAATGCTACTGTTTATAAAATCAGTCAGCATAAATATATTTTCAACTAATCATTTGAAAACATTTTTGTTAAAAATCCCTTTGAGGCCAAAACATTTAAAACTAGTTACCAAGGGAGGGATAGAAGTCCTACCTCGATACTCGTGTTGGTGTCCCTCACCAAAATCCAGGTCTGCTATACGTTAGCTCCGTAGATCCACACACAACCTTAATTGTATAATAGCTTAGTTTATCAGTATCTAACTTGAGATATCCTATGTTACTAAATCATTTCATGGTGTCCTAGTGTATCATTTAGGTTTAAAAAATCATTTTACAAAGTTGAAATTTCAATCAGGTTCCAAAACGGTGAAAACGGGTGAAAAATCACAAAATTTCACCATGCTCGGTCCTCCTGGTTCGGTCGACCGAACATTTCCAGGTTCAGCTTACCAGTCGGATGAATCTAGCCTGCGGAACACATGAATCCGACCTGCTAAACACAAAGTTCGCCCTGCCGATCTGGAAAAATTTTAAAATTTTCCAGGCACGGGTCTCGGCCTCCCCGAGCCCAAATCTTTAATTCTAACATGTTTTTCTCAATTCTCAGGCATGGGTAATGATCATAATTGATAAAAAACATAGTAGATTACTTTTTAATGCTTTAAAACAAGTTTTAAACAAAATTTTCAAATAAATCCAAAAATAGGAAAAAATTGAGAAAAATAAAAAATCTTGATTTAAATCCGTTTTTGATGAAACAAAACTTGTATTCTAGTTATTCTAAGTTTATCTAACCTAGATTGGAAGTTTTTTAAGCTTAGAAAAGCTTAGATTTCGAAATTGAATTTTTTAAGTTTTTTATTCTAAGTTTTTATTCTAAGTTTTTTAAGTTTTTTAAATTGAATTTTATTTCAAAATTTTTGAGAGTGAATGAGAGAAACCGTGAGAGAGAGAGCGAGGTTTCTATAAAGAAAAAGAAGGCAGTTTTCAATACCACATCCCTCACGTGGTTTTTCAAAGTGGGACGTGTGGGTTATTTGACAAATTGTTTTGTTTTCAGTATTTAAAATAACAATTAAAAATAATTAAGAGTAACTAAAAATTATTAAAAGAATCGAAAATAACATTAATTTAGAAACTTTACAAAATGATTAAATTAAGTTTAAAATATTCATTATGATACATTAATTTATCATTTAACACACTAACAACACCTAATAAATTTCGAGATGTTACAATCTCCTCTTTTTTCGAACGGTTATTAGTTGGCCGCTGGTGGCCTCCCGCGTTGACAGGAAAGAATTTTGCCGCTTTTTGCTGCATATTGCAGGCAATGAAATATTCAATATAAATGCAATTCTTGGTCAATAGTGGCACAAGGCCGGAATTTCGCCGCTTTTGGCTGCATAATGCAGGCAATGAAATGTTCAATATAAATGCAATTCTTGGTCAATAGTAGGACAAGGCCGGCGGCGCAGCGGCGGCCGCCGATCTATATATGCTTTCGTTTTGACTTGAACGTCCAATGGGCGGCCGGCTGTGTAGAAGCTCTTTCAGCCAGTTTGGGAATGTTTGGGTCCTGAATCGTTTGACCGATTTGGATTAATTACCTTTTTTTCTTTCCAAAAAATATGGAACAATTAATATTTGGGTTAATTTTACTTTAATTTTACTTTTGACCTGGATGATTATCAGTTGTGTCGATTTAGTCTCTAAACTTTTAACTGATACATTAATAGTTTTCAAACTTTTCAAATATTACGCTAGTAGCACCTTTACAACAAAAAATGTTAAAAGATGATGGTAAATTACTCTTTGTTTACAAATCACGTGTACTCTACGTGATGACATCAACGAGATTTTTAGCAATTTTGTTATATAGGTATTATTAATGAAATATTTGAAAAGCTTAAATACAATTAGTATGTTAGTTGAAAGTTTAAAAGTTTAAATGAGACAATTATTATTGCTTAGAGTCTAAAGGTAAATCAACTCTAATATTTAACAAGGTCTCTAATTACCTTTCTACGTTTTTTCTGTTAAAATTCATCCTGCGTCCTATATTTTTTTTTCTCTTCTTATAATTTCTTTCTCCTCTTTCTATAATTACTTGTTGTACTCTGGTTTGGGAAAATAATAAGAAAATAATTAATAAATTTTACGACACAATTTTAGCAATTTAAACCGTTGTAATATGTCATCATCAAATATCGAAAATTTAATATTTTTAGATTTATGTTACAATTTTTTTTTCCTCGGTTTTATGTTCCGTTTTATTAATTTTTAATCAGTTTATTTATGTGGGACAAATCTGAAACTCTAATATGCGTGAGACAAGTGCAAAGATGATTTGTTTTTTTTGTCACTCTTCATTTCCTAATTATTATCCTTCTTTCTCTCTGTGTTGGCACTTGGCCCCTTGCTTTACCTGCGGTACATGTCTCCTTCGCATCCTTTGGCTATTTTGTTTTGTTTATTTTACAAGAAACTAAGAGGATGTTTGAAATACTTTTTCAGTTATAAATAGTATAAAATTTTCATATATTGTTGTAACAATATAAAAATTGCTATAGTATAAAGCTCTCATATGCTACAGTAAAAGCAGTTCTAATCAACGGTTTCCACCATTCTTTCAAACACCTTATAAATGTTTGGTACGATGGTGAGAACCATTGGTTAGAACTGTTTTTACTGCAGTTTATGAGAGATTTACACTGTAATAATTTTTTTTTTTTTACTGAACATATAAGAGCTTTGCATTGTTCTTGATTGAGATAGTAGTTAAAATCACTCCTTACTAAACAACATGTAAATAGGAAAGATATGTTCACATTACAGGCCCTTATCTCAAGATTTTTTCTTTATCAACCAAAGACTTTTGTCTTTTACCTTAAAAGAGAGAGAGAAGATTTTCTCCTTTTTCCTTATTGAATCTTCAATTTTTTGTTTGAAATTTATTGAATATTTTATTCAATCTACATTATTGTTGAACTTAGCTCCACTGTTAATGAAAAATTGAACGCAACCTATTTAGGCTTCAAAGAGTCATAGATCATGAAAGTGGTCGTGAACTTGTCTATTTTCTCTCATCACATGTGCAACAAATTTTATTGACGCCTCTAAGAACATGGAATTAATTTTGAAAATAGGTCTATTTTCAATCTACATTCAATGTTGACAAAAACATTATTATTTTTTTGTCAAGGGAATAAAACACTATTTGCGGATTTCTAAAAAATGATAAATTTCCATTTACACTCAAATATTTTGTCTAAACTTCTATATCAAATGATATCCAATCAATTAAATTATGACACATCATTTAAATGCTTTAAGAATTTTAAACTAGATTTTAGATTTAACAACGTTAATATGCTGTTGTTAACTTACTTTTTCTTCTTTTTTTTTTTGATGATACGCTTTCTCTACTTAGTGATAGACTCTTTGAGTAAATTTCACTAATTACTCTCAAATTATGTCACTTATGTCAACATGGCTCTTAAACTTTAAAACGTATATATTTTTCCCCTTGAACTATAATATTTCTCTAGATTCATCGCCTAGACTTTTAAAACATTGTTTTTTGGAAGGAATTTCTAAATTTTGTTTGACTTAGGGATAATATAAATGTCATTTTCACTCTAAATGTACTAGTTAGACATCAAATTCTCGTATATTATCTCTTTAAAGTACCTGCTCAAAAGCAATAAAAAAGGGGACGAAAAGTGAAGAAGGTATTATAATTCAAGTTAGTTCTTTAAGGGTTTTAAATAAACCGATAAATTTATCCTTTTAATAAGTATAACAAGTATTATTTTGTTGAAAAAATAACATGTTTTAAAGTTTAGGGGTAAATATATAGTGGTATTATAATTCAAAGGCTACAACATAAACGCTTCAAAGTTTAAGAGACATTTTGACACAAGCGATATACTTAAGTGAGAATTCTTAAAATTTGCCCAAATTCTTCCTTTTTTAATTTTTTACTTCCTCATAACGTGCCCTTTCAAAGTGTATTTCCAGTTGTTTCCTTGGCTATTTCCAGGCTTCTATCAGATCGTCAATTAAATAGAAGAAAAATCGACTTTTGGTTTTATTCAATAAAGAACTGTTACTTTATGGAATTTCCAGTTGTTTCCCAGGCTTCTATCAGATCGTCAATAAAATAGAAGAAAAATTCCACCTCTGGTTTTGTTCAATAAAGAACTGTTGCTTTATGGAAATATGTGTATTTCCAGTTGTTTCCTTGCCTATTTCCAGGCTTGTATTAGATCGTCAATAAAATAGAAGAAAAATTCCACTTTTAGTTGTATGCAATAACAAAATGTTACTTTATGGAAATATTTAATAAGAAATTAATAAAAAAAGTCCTCTAAAGATCTCCACCATATTATATTGATAAAAAGAGGAAATGCTACGATGGAAGATAAAAAAAATTCTTCACCAATGGAGTGTAAATTTTGGACCCTCCGATCATAGCCCAATAGTTCAAAATTGTGTTGTATATAAAGGTTAAAGTAGAAACAACTACAACTAATCATACTTATTTTTTTATATCAATTTCTCACCCAAATCTATCTCAACCATCAATTTTATAATATTTTTAATTATAGCATCGATTTCAAGAATGAGCAAAACCCTAACTCTAACATCAAAACTTTGAAGAGCTTCAATGGTTGCCGACAGCAATCCCTTCTAGACATTGCCGTCATCAAACTTTGGTCGTGCATGTTGATCACTGACGGTCTTGCTTCCTTGTATAGGTTGGAGTGATCTCGTGACTCGGACAGAGGGAGGAGCTATAGGCTACGACTAGTCGGCACGAAAATGGTGAGATTCCGACGAGCTTCACGGAGGTTTTGGGTCTCCGAAATAAGCTTCATGGCCTTCTTAAGGGGCTTCGCAAGGGCTCATGATGGCTTTGCAAGGGCTCACGATGGCTTCACAGGGGCACAAGCTTGGTGAGAGGCTACTGTTGTTGATCAAGAAAGGAAGCGTGGAGAAATTAGAGCAGCAACAGCATTCATGGAGGCTTTAATGAGGCCTCGAGGGCATCGGATTGAAAAATCATCTTCCTCCGTTCCCCATCACTGGTAGGGTTCGTGGCTGGGTTGCAGTAGAGATAGCTTTGCAAATCTCATTGGAGTTGGCAGGTCGAAGATAGGTTCAGGTTTTTTGTTGAATTTTTTTATTTTGGGATTTTGAGTTTTTAATTATTATTATTTGTATTTAAGTTGTAATTTGGTGTGAAAGAGACTACATAAGCTCCAGTTGAGATTGAATATGAGCCTTTGGATTGTACTCCATTAGTGGAGGAAAAAAAATGCGCTCTACCATAGCTCTTTTCAAAAGAATGAAAGTCTTAAGCGCAAAAAGAACAAAAAAAAAAAAAAAAGAGTATAAAATGTGATGTGATGCCCTTGATACAGCTTTTTTGTTCAAAAAACACAAATGATAATAACAATAAGATAAGAGGTGTCGATAATTTGTACCTTTTTTTTCCACAACGATTGAGCAAAAGTTTTTCTTTTCATAGAGACGAGCCTGTAAATAGGCATTAAAAGAACACGTATTTGACAGGTTCATTTTACAATTATCAACTCTAAAGCTATTTTGCTAAAAGCTTAGAGCAGCACTTTCGAACTATATACAAGATTATAAAACTTCAATAACTTTTTCATTCATGACATATATTGATGTGCAACATTCCTATAGGATATCCATAATTTGCTTAAGGATAAATTCAGTTACACAAATGTATCTAAATAGTTGAGCGCTTTAAGTTTTGAGTTCTAAGATAATACCTATAAGAGGATATCATTAAATCTTCAAAAGAGCTATGGATTCCATATGTATGAATAATGAGTCTATACCGTCAAAGAGTCATGTCTCCAATATACTGGTATATGTACCTTCATTTAATTCAAGTTGTCACTATTTGGTATATCAAAAGACATAAGTCAAGAAAATAGACCTATTAATTCATTTTAAGATTAAGATATGATACATATAATTATCTAAAATGAATTGATTCATTTAAACAAAATTATTAACTAATTAATTCATCTTTATTCTCGATCCAACGTATTGTCACCAATGACAATACACTAATGCCTTTACTTGTGAAGTCTCACTCCAATGACAAAGACAAGTGTAGACAACATAACAATCTTTACATAAATAAGGCGTCTAACCTTATTCCCTCTATTGTAGACCTTTTATATTTAGACTATCACCTTAATATTCATGTCTTTTGCATAATTTTCCATTACATGCACGATATTAAAGGTTTAGAATAATAGCATCAGACTTAGTTTGCGTATATTCAACATAAACGAATATAAAAAGGAAAATATTGATATATGACATAAACAATAAACTATTTATTGATTAAATATCTCAAAAACAATTACATCATTTAATCCTTAAAATACCAAATCTAACAATATCCCACTTACCATAAGTGAGTAAATGTGACATGTTACGATTCTCGAAAAGCCTTGATGGTAGTGTCTTCGTAAAAAGGATCATGCATATTGTCTTTGTATGTGACTTTACATACTGCGACATGTCTATTTATAGGTGACATGTCTATTTTCTATAAAGTCCTTTATCACTTGATACTTCTCCATGTGCTTACTCATCTTATTATATCTTGACTCCTTGATCACCCAAATATGCATATATGGTTCCAACCATACTATTTATACTTACTTAAAATGATGTCATAGTTAACAAATACTGAATGTGGAAATAAAATGTGCATGATATCCATTCTCTATCTCCGTTATTTGTCTACAGCAGCGGTGCCACCGCCCATCAGCCAATACCCATTGGAAGTTGTTTGATACCAACTACACAAAGAGAAAGAAAGTACTACAAAATGCAAAGTAAAGAGAGCGTTTCTCGAAAAACAGCGTTTCTCAAAAAACAAAATGAAAAAAAGAGTCAACGTCAATACATTGACATGGACATGGTTAAACGGAGAATATTATGATTAAAAGGAATTTAAATCTTTTAAATAATGTGTCACAGTTGATTAATTAGATATTATTTAAAATTTAAAATTTAGACAAATGATTTGCATCTTTTAAACAAAATTCGTCACAAATATATGCTATGTTAATCTAATTTATGATGAAATACGCAGTAAAATAAAAAAAATGTAAATTTTACGGATTTAAAACAATTTGATGTTAAAATTACACTATACTAGTAAAGCTTTTTCTTGTGCGCGGGCACAGTATACCAAAGAATTCTATAATTTTCTGGCTACCATATTTAATAGATATTCTCCTAGAATGGTCCAAAGGTTGACATCTAATCTTAACATGGTTCTATATGATCTCGCCCATATTAAATCATTGCTTAAATACAATAAACATTAATAGAAAACCATTTTATATATATATATATATATATATATATATTTTAAAAGAGAAAAACAATTATGTTTAAGAAATTAAAAAAATATCAAAATAATTTCAAAATTAATTGCATCTTTTAAAAAGTTAAACCATTTCAACAAATTAATACACTTTTAAACCCAGATTAAACCCTTTAAAAAAAACATTTCAACACTAACACACCACTATATTAATGCACTGATCCTAAAGAATTAATAAACATATTAATTTAAACAATTAGATTAAATTAATTTTACAAATCAAAGATCAAACCACTTGCACAGTTTTTTCACAAATAGTACAACGAACTAATAGACAAATCAATCTCAAAAACACAATTAATAGATAGAGAGTAGTTTAAACAATCAATTTAGATTTGAGAACTATAACATGTGAAAGTTTTACATTATACTTTTTACTATAGCATATGAGAGCTTCATACTGTTCACAGTTGGTTTGAACTACTCTTCTAAACACATTATAAATTACAAAATACATTTTAATTGTACAAGTATCACAAAATTTTTCCCAATAATAACATGGAAAAAATAGATTAATTTTTAAATTAAAAAAATTAAGAAATAAAGACCCAGATTTGGCGACAAGGGTAGGCGCATCGTCGTTCAATGGTATCCACAGTGAGAAACGCGAATCGACATCATCAAAGACCACCATTGGGTTTGAGGAAAAAATACATTAATTTCAAAATTGAAAAAAAAAAGACTTAAAAGACCCAGATTTGGCGACAAAGGCGGGGGCACGTCGTTCGACGACGTTCGTCGGAATCCGCAGTGAGGAAAAATCGCTATCATCGGCGACTACCGTTGGGTTTGAGCGCGACGCCACGAATGGAGGCTAGGGTTCTTATCGATGAGGAGTTGATATAGGCGGCAGAAGAGAACGATGTCGTTCGTTGGGTTCCAGGCCAGATCTCAGCGTTCTTGGCGTTCATGGAGTTTTGGAGCAGATATTGGCATTCGGTCGTTTGCTGGGGCCAACGACATTTGATGGGCTTGGCCAGCACGGAGGAGGGCGACTTGCAACGGGGCCTGGTTGGCATGACGAAGGGCCGACATTGCCGCCTCAATTGATGGGATCTCTCCCTCTCTAGTGGTTGGCATGACAGCTTACGATGAGATCTCTCCCTCCCTGGTATGGAAGTTAAACAAAATAGAAGAACAGAGAGATCTAAGTGAGAATGAGAAAAAAATAATGAATGAGATCAATCAGGGGCATTTTGAAAAATAATTTTTTTAAAAAATTTTATTTAATAAATGATTTTTTTTTTTTTTTTTAGTTTTTGAGCATAAAAAACTAGTTTTTTAGACATCAAAACAATTTCAGTTTTTTTTATTTCCACCAGATTAGGTTCCTCTCTTCGATACAGTTATTTTTCTCTTTTCTCTCAAAAAAATTAAGGTAACTTGGAGCTTTAAAAAAAGCCTTTTTTTAGTAAAAAAATTATTTACTTTATTTAAAATTTTTTTAACTTTTTTTCAAATTTATCCGATCAATTAGGGTTTAAAATTTGATATTAACTTGTATATGGTAGAATTTATTATACATTTAAAGTTTTTTTACCGTTAGATCATCAAAATCTAACAATCCTAACAAAGTTAACAAAGTTCTCCAGCAATAGAGAAATTTTTTGCGCCTCATTGTAACATTTCCCTATTTAAATTTTAAGATATAAGACAAAATACCAGTCAACTTTAAAAATGACTCTAACTTCAAGAAAAATAAAAAAAATAAAAAAAAAAGACTCTGACGCTCATAAATTTTTATCCGTACCTGCTTAAGAGGGCCGTATCCAAGTTGACAAACCTAATTAACCACCTCTGTTTCTCTTTTTCATCTTTCTTTCCAACCGGATATTTTTCATGAGATTTCTTTTTTCTTTTTCTCTTGTGAGATTAGTACGAGCTCTGAACAAGTATTGAGCACGTTAACCAAAACAAATAAATAAATAAATAAGAAAAAAATGAAAAAAATGAAAAAAATGTTTCTTTAAAGAAAAAAACATTTTGGACAATTAAAAGAAAAAAAGTTTCAAAAAACAAAAAAAAAAACGTCTTAATCAGAAACAAACAAAAAACGTTTAAAAAAAAAGACAAAATATTTTAAGTTTTGAACGTTTTGAAAGCATATACAATGCTTATTCTCATTTTATCTACATAAATACATATATATAATATATGTTAAAGATCCAACGGAAGAGATCCCTACTTTGACTGAATAATTTATGTTGCAGTTCACAAACATGGATTTTTTTTTTTTTTTTTAATTTGGCTTTGGCTACCAAACGTAACGGCCCCACTTTGCTTTCCAAAAAAGCCAAAAAAAAGAAAAGTAAATTGACACATTAATCTTTAACCTTTCATAAAGGTATTATTTTTGTCCCAACTTTTTATTTTGATCTATTAATCCTTTGCCTTTTATTTTAGTTGCTAAGGGATAAAATTAACGGTTTAATTTTGAGAACCAGTTTGTCACTTTTTAGATAAATTTAGGGATTAATTTGTAACATTTTTTTACAACTTTGAGAACCATTTTGTAACCATAAATCGTCCAAATTAACTGTTTGGTTGTTAAATTAATCCCTTAGCAATTAAAATCAAATGTTGGGATTGATAGATCAGTAATAAAAAATTAGAGACCAAATGTTTATTTTCATGAAAGATTGATAACTACTGGTGTTATTTACCAAAAAAAAAAAAAAAAGTCTGTAAATACCCCACTCAATTCAAGAGATGCTGTTGCCAATTACTGGATCCTACATTCCTATGGGATGTTCTCAAAATTTAGCAGAGCAATAACAGCTAGACAAAAGAAATTGATAAGATTAATATCACACCTACTTCAAATAGATTTGATTTCGAATCCCCATGTTACAAGTTCAACATTTTCTTTTAAAAAATTTATTGAGAAAAGATATTTATTTTTTATGTTGCAATAAAATATATTGACATAGTACTATTTTAAGATATTTATTTTTTATGTTGCAATAAAATATATTGACATAGTACTATTTTTTAACTGCCACGTCTAATTATAATAGCAATTATAGTAATTATTAAATATTTATGTCGTTATTAGCTGTTAAATAATTAATTATGGTAATTATTAGCTTGATAGTAATAAATAAGAATTAATTTTAAAATCCCTCAATTTATGACTTTGGTCTCAATTTAATCTCTAACTTTTTTTATATTAGGAAATATTTTTATCATAAAAAGGTAATACAAACACAAATAATTATTTTTTGTCAAAAAAAATAATACAAACTAACTTACACCCTAATTGCCTCCTATTATAGGAAACACATACTCTGGTAAATAACTGGCTCTACATGTAAACTTGAATAAAATATTCAAGGGAATAATGTATATTATGCTTTACAAATGAATGCCTAATAAGAGGCTGTTTGGTTGAGTGGTGGGAACCACGGTTTATGAACAGTGTAAAGCTCTCACATGCTACAGTAACACAAAAAACTACAGTGTAAAGCTTTCACATGCTACAGTAAAAGAGGTTCTAACCACTGGTTCCTACTAACCTCCCAAACACCCTATAAGAAAGTACATCAAAGACTGAACATACATATGTACACCAAAGATCGAGACTTTTTAATAGATCCATTGTCTACGATCAATAGTAATGTTTAATCAATTCATGTCGAGAAGCTCACAACACCAAGGCCACACAAAAATCCGCTAAGAAACGAATCTAGCAAATGTAAACTAAACAAAGACAGAAAAAATTGGGTAAAAACCATTATTATTACAAACCCAAAGCAAGAACAAAAAAGCTAAAAAAAAAAAAAACGACAACAAACAGTAGTCACAAAAGCTTTCAATAGAAAGATGGCTTCCAATGCTTAAAACAATAGGAAAAGGTCGGACACCAACATGCCACTAAATCAACACATGTGCACCACACGTGTAGTCTAACACGACCATACAACACGATACTGTGTATCACATGGGATGAGACCTTAAGAGTGATGCTTTTTGTTTAAGAAGCAAGTTGGAATTTAAAGTGTGTGTTTGTTATAATGTAAAGCTCTTATATACTACAATAATTTGCTATAGTGTAAAACTTTCATATACTATAATATTTAAGTTTCAACTTCAAGTTCTAATTGATTTCTCAAACACACTTATTTCCTTGCAGGACCAACCCATTAGAAAATGTCGTCCAAAAGCAATCAATACCTCACCCCACTATGTCTCAATTTCGGCACCTATACTTTGAAACAAAAAAGCCGTCTCCAACATCATTCACTACAACAAATTTGAGATTATACGACCTTTATTTAACGACCGTTTCTCAAAAACCGTCGTGATAAGGAAAAAAATAAACGCGGCGAGTTACGCTCGCGAAGACGAAAACCGTCATGGAAGTGGCGGGAGCTACCACGACGGTTTTTTTAAAAACCGTCGTGGAAGGTGGAAAGCCTTCCACGACAGTTTTTGTAAAAATCGTCGTGGAAGGCTTTTCACGACGGTTTTTAGTAAAAACCATCGTAAAATGTTGTACATGTTTGAAATTTTTAGTAGTCGTCAAAATTTAATCTTTCACGAAGGTTAAATTTGGGCAGAAAACTAAAATTTTTAAAC
>CAMOHE010042801.1:0-10895 GCA_946598075.1 Artocarpus hirsutus | reverse complement strand
AACATCCTAACTCTTGTGGCTTCAGCTTATAAATTTTGATGTGTGACCTTTCCACACATTTGTGCATAATAATTGAAATGCTGCTATCTACTCTTTAGTAAAATATTGCTTTGTTTGGTTTCTAGGCCGCGATTGTGAATTCTCAGACTCTGGAAGAGGTGGCAAGACTTGAACAGGTGCGTGTGTGTGTGTGTGTTTTTTTTTTTTTTTTTTGTAGCAGAAAAAATTTGATTTATGTGCTTGACTCACTTTCTCTGTCTGTGCTTTGCATTGGCAATTTGACATTATAATGTCAAATGATTTGTGTGAGCAGGCATTGAAGTCTGGACAACTTCCTGCGGACTTCAAACTTTCGGATGATAATGACCAGTCCAGCAGCATTCAAGGGACAAATGAAAGTAAAGTCCAGAATATTGAAAATGAGGCTGATGGGGAACCAAGGGATGTGGAGGAACAGGGTAAAGATGAATCTGCACCCATGGAACAGGTATTAATATGTTCACCCATGACTTCCAAATTGACACCCACCTCACGCCCAATTTGATTGTAGTATTAGTGCTAGAATGACATTTGGTTGGCATCACTTCAAATGTACGAAATTGAAGTTATTGGTGTCAGTGCCGTTGCCCCCAATATAGTACTTTAAAGTTAAATTTTGAACTCTCAAATGTTATTGTAGCCGCATAAGTGGAGTTTGGAAATTGCAAGAGCCAAGAGGTGTGATATACAAGATCCCACAATTTAAAAGATTTAGTTGTTATAAAAACAATAAATTTTGTAGAAGTGAGATATGATTCAGTGAGGCTGATTATCTTGACGATGTGATTGCTTTGAAGGTATATCATGCTCATTGATTATACCAATCTGTGGTTTTTTCGAAGAGTCCCCTGCTGCAGCATGTTAAGTCATGTGATCGACTATGTCATGAAATAAAAAATTTTCAGACAACAATTAGCGTAACATTCATTCCTGAAAACAGCCATTTTCCAATTTTCTATTGTTTGGAAACATGCCAAATTGAACTTTAACCTCAATGATGACATTTTGTCTTGTTGTCTTTTCTTTTTGTTCAATCATATGTTGTCCACATCTTGAACCTATGATGAGTATATTGCTGAGTTAATTGTGATTGTTGCCTGAATTATGTTGTCCACATATTTTTGCGCAAGGTTTGCTGATTTTATTGTGTTTGAGTTCCATATCTGTTTATAACTAGTCACAAGCCTCCTGCTTTCTATGTTTTATAGGCATGGATATGGCTTGCTAATGAGGGTGAAAAATGAAGTGACTGTTTCCCCGAAATTTTTTTACTTTAGTTAAATTTTAATGCTTGGAAACTTGGTATTGCCACAATAATGTTTCGTTGATTTGGTGCAGGAGTAGGCAAGGGTGCGGTTCTGATTGGATGTATTCGCAGTGTTGCGTCCGTGATGGCTAATGGGGCGAGCTATAAAGAGCTCTGAACTGAGACTCATCAATCACTTTATGAGCAGATATTTGCCATGCCTCTTGAAATTCTGATCCTTTTTTTCTTTTTTCTTTTCTTGTGTGTTAGAGAGGGTGAAACAGGCATTTTAGGGTGTTGAATACCTTAACTGTTGTACCTGAATCTGTTGGAAGGTTGGTGTATAAGAATATAGACTCGTCGACTTTTTTTCCTAATTGACCCATCAGTTGACCTTTTGGATTGGTGAAGATTGGAAGGCTTGCATACTGTGACTGTCAGCTGTCTTACTCTTGTGCTGTATTTATGTTTGAGTAATTAACAACTTCAGAAGGGATGAACAAGATAATGATTCCAAAAGATAGAATGAAAACCACCACTCGTGAGATGATTACCCTCTTAGGCTTTAAAATGGTTTTATCAAAGTATTGTATTCACAATTGTGTTCCTTTAACCGAGGAAGAAGGATAGATACATATTTCGAGCCTTTCTTCCAGGCGCTTTTTTCTGCTGAAATCTTTTTTGGAAAATTATACCAAATGACACAATTTTAATTCTTAATGCAAGGAAACAGTATACTTTTAAAAAATATTTAAGCATATAATATTTTTTGAATCAGATTATCTTGTTCAAACACAGATGAATTTTCTACTTATTTTTCTTTTGCTTTGTTGCTTCATCTTTCTCCCTCCTCTCTCGACTTTGGGGTCTGCGGATTTCTCTCTCTCCACCCTCCCTCTCTTTCCTTGACGGCAACAGCATGGCGATGGCGAGCTCACAGTGAGACAGCGCGAAGGTGTCGGAGGAGCACACGTCTATTTTTCTGCTGAAATCCTTTTTTACGTAGTTAAATGTAACAATAACAATCTTATATTTTCATTATTATAGCACCGCCAGAACGAGGTCTGATATGATGCATATGGACGTATGAGAATATGAGAATATATGGACATATGAGAATATATGAGAATATATGGATATTATCATATGGACATATGAGAATATGCAAGAAATGTTGTCGTTTAAGAACTATTGTTGATTTTAAGAACTTTAGACTGTTGTTGTAGCTATTGGTTTTTTTCCCAATAAATGCTGGATATGTCGTCGTTTTTCGAAGCTTTCCATCGTTTGTAAAAAGTAACGTCTTCCTATATTGTTGTCGTTGGTGAGGATACGGGTAAAAAACGACAACAATGGAACATCCGATCTGATGATGAACTGACATGTCTATCTGTTTAAGTTCTGAAACCGGTGGAAACTGAACGGTATTCACAGAAAATATCGATCCACTCGTGGTTCCATACATAATCTTTTGTTCCGCCTCAGAAAGAAATAATAATAATAATAATAATAAAACAGAGGATCTTGAGTAGGATTATCAATCCTATAACCCAAAGTGCACATCTAAGGCAAAGATTTGGATTATTTTCATCAGACTTAACAAGGAAAAAAAAAAAAATGAGTGGAAGGAGCTCCCTCAGAAGAGAGTGAAGTTTATCAACATAGAAATCTCAGACAAGGCTGAAACTTATTTATCAAACACGCTTCAATCACCGGGAGCTCCATCCCCTTCAGAACCAGGCAATTCACACAAAAACAAAAAGAAAAAGAAAGAAACAGCGCCCCAATTCCAAAGCAGGCATATGACAATATGCCCAAATCGTCTCCCCTTTTATAGACCCAACAAACCCAGCACCCCCCTCCCTTGTAACCCTACTTCTTTTATTTATTTATTGGGTTAATTACCCAAATTCGCAAGGAGTATTTTTGAGATTTTAAAAGTTATATATTAGTGAAATGAAAAATAATATAACATAAATATACTCATAAATATAATACATTATTGATATTTGGATATTTTAAAATTTTAAAATACTTTTTTAAGTGTAAAAAAAGTTAATAAAATTTTAAAGAAAATTTCAATATACCGAAAAAAAATAGGAATCCAAATAACAATATTTTTTTAATTGATTTTTTTTTATTTTAATCATCAATAAAGACTATTTTTATTATATTTTAAATTTTTTGTTATTTTTATAATTAGGATTACTAATATAACCCTAATTTTAAATTATTTGTCAATTTTCTATTAAAATTTTAACAGAAAGATCATTTTTGTTAACAATTCATAATTCAAGGGGAATAGATGTTACGTTTTAAAATTCGGGGAGTAAAATATTACAAAGACTATTGTTCAAGAAAAACTTTTGTAATTAATCCTTTATTTATTTATGGGTTATTAATAGTAATGACCTTTAAACTTTAGAGTTTCTCTCACTTTGCTCCTTAAGCTTTAAAAACCACCACTTTATCCCTTAAACTTTTAAAACTTCTTACTTTACCTCCTAAATTTTAAAAATCATCATTTTGTCCCTAAACTTTTAAAGTTCCTTACTTTGTCTCTTAAATTTTTTGATTTTTTTGTTCAAATAGATGGAATTAAGCCAATGTGATTCGTACTTGAGATACCTACAAGGGCAAAAATGAGATTTTATTACTCTTTAAGTTTTGTTTTACATTTACACTCTTAATAAACCCCTTTGTTTTTATCTGAACTCTCATTTAGGAAAGGTTCTCTTGCATATTCTTCTCATTTTTAATATGTAACTCATTTAATAAGTCAGTATTGTTCATCGTCTGACTTTGAATACTAAAGAAGATGAGTTACGTATTAAAAATAAGGATATATTAGCAAAAAATATCGAGAAGAAATATGCATACAAACCTTTCTTAAATTAGAGCAAATAAAAAATGTTAAATAAGAGTGTGGACATGAAATAAAACTTGAAAGTAATAAAATCTCATTTTTACCCTTACAGTTGACTCATATGTGAACCGTGTAGATTTCATCTATTTGAACCAAAAAAAAAAAAACAAATAGGAGACAAAATGAGAAGCTTTGAAACAAGGGCAAAAAGTTAATTTTTAAAATTCAGGAAGCAAAATGAGGAGTTTTGAAAGTTCAAAAGGGAAGTGATGATTTTTAAATTTTAGGAAATAAAGTGAGGAAGGCCTTAAAACTTAAAGGCCATTATTATTAATAACCTTTTATTTGTTTATTTATTTATTTACTAATTTATTTATTTTTAGTCATGTTTGGTTTTGACGACGACAACAAACCTTAGTAATAGTCATTTTTATAGAATTGCCCTTCAACTAAAATAGTTGAAGAGACATGTTTTAAATAAACTAGTAAAATGATCATCATACCCCTAAAATTGATAATTCAATTTTCATCTTCCTAAATTACTCATTTTACCTTACCACTTTAGAACACATTTTAATTTCTTTTTAAAACATTATCAAATGTTAAAGAAAGGGATATCTTTGTCAATTTGTTATCATTCCTATGTATTTCAATAAATAACCATACAGATAATAATCATGATTCTAATGCTAATTCCAATACATATTAAATAAAATAATAATAAACCATTCAATCTATTCATGTTCATACTTATATTAAATTATATGTCTATTCCTATTCAACTTCATCAAATCAAACTTCGTTAGTTCTTGCACTTTTAATTCTAATAAAGCAATCTTTATTTGTGATAGCGGGTTATAACACTATGGGCATAAAAATGATTTTTCATTCTAATATCCCCTCCCCAAATTATAGGTAACATTGTTGGGAAAAAAATAAATAATAAAACAGAATGAACCATGTGTGCCTCACATGCAAATATTAACAAGGGCATTGCTTGAAATTTGAAAGAAAAAATATTAAAAAACAAAAAGCAAAGGGCAGTGTTATGATGAGGAATGCCATAATTCAACAACCGCATGATATTATAAGTTATACACGTTTTCAGAACCATACCCAAACACCTTCCAGGTTTTTCTTTCTTCGCGAGTTATTCTTGCTATACTTTAACGTTTGTTTTCCTTCCCCATTTCGACTCTATTGGAAATTTGGAATTGTCGCTTGTTCCGAGGATACTCCGGCTGCTCATATATTACTCCTCGCACATCCAGTTATCTCACCTCAGCCTTGGAAACTGTTCTCACTTCCTCCCGCAACAGTGGCCGATTAATAATCACCAAAGAGAAGAAAGCAAATTTTTCAACCTTGCTTTCTGGTCTTCGCATTTCGAAAATATGGTTTGTTGTTATTTGGTTTTTTATTCTACAAAAATGAAAAATAAATTAATTACTCCTTAATTGCAATTCTATGGTTGTTATCAAGCTTCATGCCGTGCACGACCTGCAACGAAAGGGAAAATTGAAGAAACTTATCAGACCAAACTCAAGACTTTGTTCCCCTCGACAACCAGTTCTGAACGCCAAAGAAGTCACTGATCGACGATGACATCTGAGCTATACGCATTCGAGCAAAAAAAATAAAAATGAAGAGGAGCAAATTTCCAATACTAAGAAGCGAGTTCAATTGCACCGTCGAGAAGCAAACATAATTACTTACTGCCTCGACCACAAACACGCTATACAAATCTCAAATCTTAAAAACTCTAAAAAACATCATAATCATATCATGAAGTCAAGGTCAACGTACCATAATCAAGCATCAAGCATCGTCACTTATTTTATTCCACCACAAACACAGTAGTTTTCTCAGAGCACATCAACTTAAAACCAAAATAACCGAGCATATTCTAATAATAGGGAAGAGATCAAAGCTTTTCCACGAGAGGACAACCATACATAGGGATAGGATTGCCGAAGCAAGCTTTTAGGACATCATAGATCTTCATCCAGAGTCCGTTGCAGCTGACAGCATCAAGCCCATGTTCCACTGGATCTCTTCAACTGCGACATAACGTTTGTCCTGACAGCACCATCTCAAACTTGTAGTCTCAGATGACACCACAATTTCCTTTAAGAAAGGGACCTGTTAGGAAACAGTCATTGAAAACTTCATTTGGGCCACAAAAACAAAAAATGTAATTAATATTATACCTTCTTCTTCTTCTTCTTCTTCTTCTTCTTCATTAAGCTGTAGAAATATCTCAGGCAACATAGGAGAAGGAGCAGCGGCAAGTGCGACTCCTTGGGCTGGTGCAGGCATTTTTTGCCCCCATCCTTCTGCACCAGCTTCAGGAAATAGTTGATTGATTGCTATTCAGAGTCATCATAGACGTCTCCATCGCTCTCGTACTCATCGAGTGTTCTCATATCGAGCTGGTAACGAAGAATTCCCCCTATCCCGCCAAATCCACGGCAGAATTGGGAGCCCTCCTGCGATTTGTTGGTCACAAACTCGAGTGAACATCCGAATTTCCTGTATTCATTAGCAAACCACTCGAGCAATGACATCTTCTCTTGAACCTCCAGCTCACCATTGCGAGCAGTATCGCGGAAGTTGTTCTGATCAGTTTCCTGCTCTTTGTTCAAGTGTTTGATGACGATTTCGCCACTAGTGGTGTTCTTCAACACGTACCTATTAATGTCCAAGCTTTCCCACACAATAAGTATTTCAACAGCACCCATCTCCAAAGCTTTCAGTGTGTCATCCACGCCAAATACATATTTCCCAGTATCCTGGCTTATCTCCTCAAAGTATTTGCCTATCAATTTCTTCTCCTGTATAAACTTCACATTAGAGAGGATCTCAGATGACAGCTCGATCGCCTGGTTAAATCCGTTTTCGCCTCCATAAGAAACATCCACCACATTCAATATCTTAGCCTGAAGACGAGGATCAAACATGTCGGACTGACTGAGCTCGGTTTTGAAGTCAGCCGACCCAGCAAGTATCAATCCCGCAACATTGGGCTGACTGGTGGCAGGGTTGATATAAAACTGCGTGGCAAGCTCTGCCGTCTTCCTCACGTAGTTGTGACGCTTCTCCATTCGCAGACGAGCAAAACGCAGTGCTGACTGCCCTCCTCTTCCATGTTTCTTTGGTAGGTCAACGCTAAACTTGTGCAGCACCTCTCGAGTATTACCACTTAGTGTCCCGAAAAGGGTGCCGTTACCATCCATGACAATAAAACCAAACTTGTCATCAGATTCCAAAAGCTCATTGAGAGCTTCAGTGTGAAACTTGTTGTCACAGAGGTAAAGAGATGCATTAATGGGCCTGAAAGGCTCGAAGTCAATGGTGACCTTCTTTTCCTTGCCATCTTCCGTAACAATTGTTCCTGTATAGAGAACAAGGCCATTGGGAGGAACCTTGTTGTAAAGCTTCAGCCTCTGCTGGGCAGATGTAATCGCACCTAAAACGGACTGACGATTGACTCTGCTTTTAATGTTTGAAGCAGTTCCGAATTCATCGCCCAACATCTTGGTAACACGAGATATTTGATCACGCGGAGGCATGATAAGAGAAATCATGCTGGTGCCATTGCCCCTCGCAGCCTCGAGTGCTTTGATCAATTTCTTGATCTTCCAGATCTCGATGTTCCTATCGGTGTCATGACCATCTGCCATTGCAAACTGCTGCTACGGAATTCTAAAAGAATTAGGTAGCTCAACTTCAACAATCAGTTTATTACAAAAATTAAAGAACAATAATACAGGTAAAAGTAGTCGAGTAAAGTTTACATTAAAAACTGATATTATTGATGCACTCAGTAGGACGGACAATGGATAATTAAGTTAAGTAAGATGAATCTTTGGCGCAATAAACGCTTGCTTATAACAACCAATTGATTAAGAAAAGATTCAGATCAAACTAAAAAAAAATTCCCAGAAATTGAACAGAAATAGTTAAGGATTTGAAGGGGTCATAAAAATTAACATCGGAGAATACCACCGAATAGAAAATAGCAGAAATTAACAAATCAGAAATGACAACACCCAAAATCCACCATACCTTAACTTTACAACTTGATAACAACGAGATTATGTATTTCAAATAAATAAATCCCAAGCTGAGCCCAAAAAATATAATAATAATCCTAAGAGGCATTCGGCAGAGGAAACCGGCATCCAGGAATTAATTATAAAACAAAAAAAAAAAAGAGAGAGAGAAGAGGAGAATCGGAGGAAAAACCTGATGCGAAGAGAAAAGAAAAAGCCTCCTTCCTTGGGAGAGACAGAGCACGCAACACAAGAAACTGGGATGGCAGTGGATTGATTCCGTCCCGACCTCCCTAATTTACATTTACACATCTATTTATATTTTTTATTTATGAAATAAAAATAAAAATAAATTTGTATGGCGGTGATTCGTTTTGTTTTGCTGATTATTACGAGGGAGATTGTGCAAAATATCGGTGCGTCGATTTGGTAAATAGATTTAAATTGTATTAATTTATATTATTTTGATATGATTTATGTGATTTGAGTTGCATTTGGATGTGCATTCAAAGTATTAATCTGAATAGAAAATAAAATTATAATTTGTATTTGGACAGATAGTGAAACAATTTTTTGATTGATCAACAAATCTAACAAAATCTTAATGTTTATGATCCTAAAAAATATGCAATATGAATTTTAATGAGAACTGATGGAATTGGAGCTGAGTGAATTGTTGAGGCTGAGATAGAGTCTGAGGCTGGGGCTGACGACTAACTCCTTCTTCGGCCTAAAGTTCTAGCCGAGCACTTCTGATTGGGCAGTTCCTCTTGATGTGTCCCGATTGCTGGCAATAGTGACAGTGCAAGCTGTAAGGATTGTTGCGCCTGCTGCTGGATGAACTACTGCTTCTGCTGTTCACGTTACCCTGTTGGCTCTTCCCTTAAGTTGGACGGCTACTAGTGCTCCTCCTGCCGCTCCTCTATGGTCTTCCTGATGTCCTTGCTCAATTCTCACAGTACTTCATGTAATCATTTTCCATGGATATTGCTGACGACACAAGCTCACCAAAATTCCTTAGTCGTAGGGCAACCACCTGTAGTCGAATAGAAGCCTTAAGCCCTTCTTGAAATTTGATATACTTCTCACGCTCCGATGCCACTGCAAATGGAGCAAACCTAGCCAACTCATCAAACTTTACCTCGTACTCCCGAACTGACATATCACCCTACTGCAATCTGTAAAACTTTGCTGTCTTCTGATCTTTATATCCTTGTGGAAAGTAAAGGTTATAGAATAGCTTCTCGAACCTGTCCCAGCTAATATTCCTATTGTTCTCCAGGCGTTTAGCTTGCTTCCACCAAATGTTAGCACCACCTTTGACTTTGCAAGCTGCAAACTCCACACGATACTCTACTGGCACGCCAAGGGTATCCAAATGTTTCACAATTGAATCTAGCCAATATTCGGCCACTTGCAGGTCCCCTTTTCAGTCGAAGGTCGGAACAGATGCACGTCGAAACTCCTTAAAGTGCGAATGTCAACGACTAGCCTTGGAATCCTCTAGTCTTGCCCTTGCTGCCATCTGTCGAAAAGCGACAAACATGGCCCTCATCATGCCCTCATCATTTCCAAGATCAATGTCTATTGTGAACGACGTCTAGGTGCCATTCTCTCACTTCTGAAAACAAAATTTGGACTGTCAGTGGTATTTCATTGTCATACCTATATGCGTATAATTTTCAAGGTTCATAACCTTAAGCTCTGATACCATTCTTGTCACAACCCGTCTTTTTCGGGCTGTGATAAACTTTTCTTACTTATGTATATACGAAAACTTAAGAAAAACTTTTTTTTTATAAATATATTTTAAACCCATTTGTTTGCACATACGTTGGTTTTAGCAACTGTTAAAATTCAAACATACACTTGTATTTACAAATCAACCTTTCATTTGCAATACAATTCTCCAAACATTACTTTCAAAATATCTTAAATATACTACAGCTGAAACTAACTACGGCAAAATCCATATCTGTTTTGCACACTAATCATCCCTTTGCCAGCTCATCTATACAATTATTCAGACCTTCTCGTCGGAATACCTACAGCATAAAATACTTAATGAACTTACGCCCAGTAAGTCCCATATAACCAACATGCACATTTAATAAAATGCATGATCTAATTATGCTTTCTTATAAACCTTATTTATCATTATCATTTCTAATCTTTAACTAGGGTCTAAGTGTTCGTACCATTGCGCACTTAGGGAGCGTTTGGTATGCGGTAATCAGTAGAAATTATATTCTTGGGAAAATGATGGTAGAAAATATGATTCCCAAGAACCAAGATTATCACGTTTGGTTATACATATGAATTTTCTATTAGATTTCTAGGAATTATTCATTACTATGTTTGGTTGTATATAAGAATCTTATATAATTAACAAAATAATTTATAATATTAACATTAAATGTATCAATATAATATATTAGTACTAATATTAAATAATAATATTATATATAAATATAAATAATAAAATAATATTTAATTATGCTTTCTTATAATATATTAGTACTAACATTAAATGTATCAATTTAACATTAATATTACTATGAATATTTAATGTTATTAATATCATTATTATTAAATAATTATTATTTTATATCAATATAATACTTTCTTTATATTATATAAAAATATTAATTTATAATAATCATAGAATTATTATTTAACAATATATTAA
>CAMOHE010042800.1:0-12858 GCA_946598075.1 Artocarpus hirsutus | reverse complement strand
CTTGAGAGTTTAAGCTGTAAGAAGTTTGTTTTGTTTAGTTTAAAAAGGTAAACTTTTAAGATATCAATATGTTATGTTTAAGATGTTGAATTATAAATAAAATATAAATAATTGTTAAGAAAGTTTTACAGAGCATTTAAATGGGATTTTATTTGTAATATTTAATTTAGAATTGTTTTGAAAATAGTTTTATTTAAATTAATAATTGTCCTTAAAGTAATAGTTGATAGATAATCATTCTTATGTTTTAAAAGGAAAAGTTCAAGGAAATTACTATAGTTATACTTCAAGAAATTACTATGGTTATGTTAAAACGTAATTATTAATATTACGTTATTATCACGTTGATAAATTTATGTTATTATATTCGGTTTATGAAATTAAGTTTTAAGAAATTATTATTATATCTTTTAAAGTTACACGTTGAGAATTCTTTATCTTTAAGAATTCATATGTTATTAAGTTTTAGAAAAACAGTTATTATTCCTTCTAAGGTTTAATGTCAAGGATTCGATAACAAGAATCCATTTAAGAAAAAAAAAATTTATTCTGAAATTCTATACTTTATTAATAAGTATGTTTAAGTTCACGATCAAGTTTAAGTTAAGTGACGGCTACGTAGGTAGGGTCGTCACAAAGACAGTAGCACCACCTCTTCAATGTTTTAAGGAGAACAAAAATGAGAGCCTCTCTTTCCTTGATTTTGTGTTATGCTCTGCTGTTTATCTCATTAGGTTCCTTAGCCAGTGTGTGGTATTTATAAATTGCTTATTTCGTGTTTTTTTTTTTCCTGGACAAAAGGTTTCCTATCTGTGCTCATTTGGTAGATGGATTAGAATTGTGTTAATTTAAAATATTTTGATTTAAGTTGTGTCTTTTGAATTGTGTGATTTGAGTTGTTATTCTAATTGATGTTTGGCTATGCAGTTAAAATGTCAATGGGAGAAAGTTGGAAATTGTGTTTAGATAGATAGTAGGAAAAGTTTTTGATTTACTCATAAATCTAATAAAATCTTAATGTTGTAATATTAAAAAAGAAGCAATATGAATCTTGATTTGTTCCTCTCTGCATTATAAACACATTTGAAGAAGAATCATCTCAATCGAATATCAAACAAAAAAAGTTATGATATTTTTTCTTTAAGTATAGAAGAGAGAAAAATCTAAAAAAAAAAAAGTAATCTTGTATTGCAGCATTTGGATTCAAATATTGTAAATTTAGCTGCCAAATCTCAAATTTTGCATTCAAACTTCAATTACAATTCGAATTAAGATTCGAATATTGATACCACCGTATGCATATGTAAATCTAATTCGAAATTCTGAATCCAAAAAGTCGAGTTAATTTACCAAACAAACTAGTATCAAATTAGTTCGTGCGCCTCCTCGCGTGGAAGAAAAAAAAAATTTAGTGGTTTGTAGTGATTTTTGTACCAGCCTAATTAGGAAGGAAAAAAAAAAAAAGGAAAAGTAACCTTAATCGTATACTATGACAAAAATTTGTTAAAATTAAAATAAAATAATATCTTGATGCTTTTTCACGGTAATTAGTCTATCAATGCTTTATTTCCCTAGTTGTTCTCTCTCGGAAATGACAGAAGAAGGACCTTCAAACCAACACACAGCACGTAGATACTCAAAAATCTTCAATATTTTTGGATCTCTATCATTCAAGCTGGTCCCTTGCCTTTTTATTTAACTAAAGTTTCACTTGCGCCATACTCTTATTGGACGCTTGGAGAGCAAGAAATCTACTCATAAATTAATTGCTTCAATTGCACTGTATCATACCAACATGACTAGCTATCTAGAGTCCAAGACATATGTGAAACTGGAGTATCACTTATACAATGCTAAATTGATGTGTCAATGACAAATTTAATATTTAAGTGTAAAAAAAGAAGTACTCTTCAATGGAATGCTATTTTTTTATGCTAAATTTGCTATATTTGCCACAAAGTTTAGCATATAACAAATTTAAAATTTAATTCTTATTGGTTCATATATTGACTTTTTGCCTCAATAATTACAACAATTTTACTTTTTAATTATTTTAATCTTAAAAGTTTACTTTTACAAGTTTCAAAGTTTAATAATTATAGCAAAAGATAAATATGAAATTATAAATAGCATCATGCATTAGATTATAAAAATAAAATAACATATCAAATATGTTAATTTTACATTTTTTTTTAACGACAAATATAAAATTGACACTGATTGTAACACCCAGAAAATTTAATTAGGCATAATTGGTGTTTAGATGGTGAATTAGTATGCCTTAATGCAAATTTGAACTTGATTTAAGTATTTTATGGTATTTTAAATTTGCCCCATTTTTAATTATTTCGATATGTTATTTTAAATTTTAAAACAAAACAATTTGTCAAATACCTGATACGTTCCAACTATAAACCATGTGCTGGGGACACAGTTTTGCTTTGCAAAACCGCTCATCCCCCTTCTATTTATCTCCCTCTCTCACTCTCACTCTCCCTCACTCTCTCTGACACACTCTCTCTCTCTTTTCCTTCTCTCCCATGCTACCCTCTCTCTTTCCCTTCCTCTCTTTATTTTGATTTCAAATTTTTGAGTTCAAGCCTGAATCTTAGCTAGATTGGAAGGTGAGGAACACAATTTGAACTTCTACAAACCATTTTAAAGCTTTGATTCGAGGTTAGTTTACTTATTTTTCAAATTTCAAACTTTTGTTCTAAATTTTTCAATCTCTTTAATATGTTATAATCCGAGTTTCTTGAGCTTAGAAGACCCTTAATCTAAGTTAGTAGAACTCAAATAATCTAAAATCTAGGCTTGATTGAGTAAGATTTGGAATAAAACAAGTTTTTTTCCCTTTTTCCTCATTTTTGGATTTCCTTGAATCAGCGGAGACACCTCGGAATAGCAAACAGAACACGTGCCATTTCTACTGCTGCTTTTGTTTTATGATCTGCCTTTCCATTTCGTTTTCTTTTTTTTTTTAATAAAAAAATATGCTCTGCCTTTTCTTACTATTGCTTTTAAGCCTGTTTAGTTTTCATATGTGGGTTTGTTTTGCTTTTGTAGAAATAAAGATTGACAAGTCTAAATATTTGTGCCCATGTTTCCAAAAGTTAGACTATGACTGAAAAAAAAAAAAAGGAAAGAACCTCTACTATTAGATTTTTCCCAAGAGCAAAATATATCACGTCTTTCTTGTAGTAACGTCGGGACTTCAAAACACATCCCCAAAACCAGTGACGAAACCAAACTTTAATTTCACTGGGCACAAATAAAAGTTATAAATATAGATAATGAGTAAATTAAGTAAAATTTTTCATATTTTCATAAAAAAAAATTGTTTTGTATGCGACGCGTTATAATTGATGCTAGAGGAGTTAAAATATTATACTTCTTTATACTTACCCCGAATTGTGAAAATTATCATTTGAAAAAATTAATAATTGTTTCGCTCATAAAAAGGAATATTCATCATCATCTTGAACATCCTTAACTAATCCAATTGAATTAATATTTATTCTCTAGTTTTCATCCCTCCTTTCTCCTGCTTTTGTACAGCTACTTTAAGAACAAAATATACAAGAGTTTGTTGCTTAACTACTTCATTTGGAGAGAAGGAAATTCATATTTGGTGCAAAAAATCCGCAAGTGCATGAAATCGTAGACAAGTAAAAAGAGTGAGTAGAATATCATTCCTAACTTAACTTCTGTCAACCAAAACTCACACTTCTCTTTCTTGGCGTACAACTGATGTTCCTGCAAGGTCTAACATGATCCTAAGATGCTGCTCATGCTCCTCCCAAGTCTTAGAATAGACCAAGATATCGTCAATAAACATGATCACGAACTAATCCAGATAAGGCCTAAATATCCTATTCATTAGATTCATGAAAGCTGTCGGAGCATTTGTCAGTCCAAACGCCATTACCAGAAATTCAAAGTGTCCAAACCAAGTCCTGAAAGCTGTTTTGGGGATGCCGTTCTCCTTGGTTCAACCTGCAGGCAAGCCAGGTCCTGTCGGTCAAACTTTTCTATGTTCGGCTTGCCGGATGTATGAATCCAGCCTACCAAACTCATGAATCTGGCCTATCGAACTGGAAAATTCTGAAATTTTTCAAGCACAGGTTTCGGCCTCCTCGAGCCCAAATCCTTATTTCAACCTATTTTTCTCAGTTCTCAGGCATAGAAAACATTTATAGATGATGGAAAAACATTGTAAAACACTTTTTAACTAATTTAAACATGATTTATACAAAGATTTTGAAAAATTCTAAAAATAGAGAAAAATGGAAAATCTTGATTGAAATCCGTTTTTCTTTAAACTAAGCTTAGATTCTAGTTATTTTAAGTTCTTCTAACTTAGACTAAAGGTTTTCTAAGCTTAAACGAACTTAGATTTTAAAATACAAAAAAAATTGAAAAATTTGAAAAAGTTTGAGATTTTGAAAACTAACCTTGATTTAAGCTTTACATTAAGTTTGTAATCATCCAAACACGTTCCCAAGCTTCCAATCTGCTAAAAACTGAAGCTTGGGCTTGATTTTATAACACCCGCCAATTTTCATGTAACGGATTATATCAATTAGTGACGACGTTAAGTAATTTCTTTGTTGATATGTGTTATGAGATATGATATAATGGTACTAACTATTTTATTTTAAGTGTTATGACAGGTGACAGTCACGTGGAATCGATATGCTCAAGTGTTCATTTCATTTACATTGTGTGTTTAATAATGATTTTTTTGTAATAATTTAATGTTTGGATGAATTTTAGTATGTTAAGGCACATCGGCAGGCCAAACCTTCAAGTTTAGCAGGCCAAAATGTCCTTCATGGAATGGCAGGCCGATGGAGTTTCATCAGCAGGCCGGACCTCATGCATTCGGTAGGCTGAACTGTGCGGTCAGCAGGCTGATGACAGTTGATGAGCAATCAACAGAAATCTCTCAAAATTTGTGATTGAGATAATTACGATGATTGGATTAAATTGGATGATTAAATGTGATTGATTAGCATATTTTTGGATAAATTTCCTCATTTTAGGAAATGAAACATTTAACTTTTGATTAATTGGATTTAATTGATGAAGTTTCCTCCTTTAAATTTGTGAAATATGGTAAGTAAGCTAAATTAATTTGACTTTCTCTAATTCCCCTCCATTTCCCACACGAATTACCCTCAATTTAATCAGAAAAATTCTGATATTATAGAGCTTGTTGACTTACTCCATCATTTTCATAAAAATTCACACACACTCTCTCTCACTAAAAATTTCTCTCAGACATTTTCTTCTTTTCTTTTTTTCACGTTCTCCTTCTCCTCTCCCTCAATTCTCCTACAATTATTTGAATGATATATTATGTCTCCTTTGAGTGAATTCAAAATTTTTTTTTGAAGGAATTCATTTTAAGGTAAGAGTTCATCCTTTGGTATTTCTAAAATGTATTTCCCTTCTTATTTCGACTGCCATAATTTTGCCTAGGAATTTTCTTTTGCTCTAAATTTTAGTATGATATTCATATATGTGTTATGTGATATTCCTCCAAATTTCACGTTTATTAGATTTTTCTATGATAAGTTATGAATTTTCTTCTCTCTATTACTCACAGTAAATTATTGTTGTTTGGTTGTATTGCACATATATATATATATATGGGTGTTGTTCTTAATACAAATGAAGGTTATTTCCCATGAAATTTTACAAATATGTTTATGTATATGTTAGTTTATGAAGTAGAAAGTCTCATGATAATATGACGAATATTATATGTGTTATGAAGTTTTTATTGAAGCTAGGTTTCTTAGACTGTTTTAATGAAAAATTGATGAACTTTTATGATGTGATGTTTTGTATGATTTAATGAATTTATTTGATGATGCAATATTTTTGTGCTTCTGTAATTATATGTTAAAAGGTTGTTATTAGAATTTTAGAGTCTAAATAATTTTATTTTAATTATTAGAAAATAAAAAATGTATGAAACTCACAGTTTAATATGATGAAAGTTATTATTGTCTCTGTCTTTTAATCCATGTTTTGGATAATGTGGAATTTATTTAAGGATGATTTTCTTTGGATATGTTGAAGTTTTGGTGTTTATTGCATGAAGTATTTTTATGAAATTATTTTAAAATGTAGTAATTTATTTTATGAATGATAACAAGGGCTGCTCAGTGATTTATATTGCTGGCAGATTTTGTGTGTATGTTTTATGACTTGTTTGAGACATTAAATGGAATTTTTATGATCAACAAAAAATCATGATATCATGTATGTATGTTATCTTTGTCCCTGCCAAATTTGGTGCCCTAATTGCGTGTAAATGTAAAGTTATTAAGTTTTGAATTCATGAAGGTCAGGAATATATTTGTGTTGATAGCTTTGTTTTAATGTCTTAAGGTTAATGAAACATGTTATAAATTTATGTTTTAATAGATGAATGTATGTGTGATGTTATATGGTAATGGATGTTATGTTGTGGTGATTAAGTCGTTAAAAATATATGTTAATTGTCATTTTTAATGAATGTATGGCATGAACACAATATAAGTAAGCACATCGAGACTGCGGCGTCGTCACCTACGAATTAACGTAAAGTAAGCTTATTAATGTAAGTACATTTTCACCTGCAACATGATATAGATTGTGAAAGTATGAAATTATGTTTATGATGATAATTTTACGATGATTTCATTTTATTTCACATATGAAAGATTTGAAGTTCAAAAGTTATACATGTATGATGATGACGTATTTCAAAGAATAAAAGTATAAATATGTATATATGTATCACCTAAATAAGTATTGCACACCCTATGTTTTGATATGTTTATGTTATGATGTCATGTTTGGTTTGAGATTAGCTACCTCTCTCTTCTCATGACGGTGCACCTATGATTATGTTAATGGTGCAACACTTGGGCCCTTAAGATAAAATGAATTAAGTTTTAATATAGACAATGTATGAAAGCTATGTTCCTTGTGAAATTATGCCTAGAGCACTATGATGATGATGATGATGTTCATAAAATGTTTTAAGTTGTGAGATATAAATGTACTTACTAAGCGTTAGCTTATTCAGTTTTATATCATATTGCAGATAATGGTAAGAAGATAATGGAATAGGTGGAGGGTAAGGAAAGGCGTGTAAGCTAAGCAAGATGGATTGAAAACGGAAGATGCCAAGAAAAGGAGTTTTAAAAACTTATTAACTATGTTTTATTTTTATTTCTTTTTGAGTATGTTTATTTTCCACACCTTGAGATATTGAAATTTTTTTTTAAAAGCATAATTTTTTTTTTCAGTTTGGCCTGCCAACCATTACTGGTCGGACTGCCGATGTATGAATTGGCCTGTCGATCTTATCAAATTTTGAAACCCTGTTTTGTAGAGCCTTGAGCGGCCTATCGAAGGTTGACCTTCGGCCTATCGGACAACTTCGGCTTGCCGAATCCACAAGTTCAGCCTACCGAACTGTGAGTGTAGTTTTTCAAGGATATTTTAAAAGTTATTCAATTTTACATTGGTACTGATATACTAATTAAAGGATGTTTATGATCAAGCAAATTATTATTATAAAAATGGATTAAGTTATTGAATATTGATTTAAAAAAATATATGTATGCATGGATCCTGGCTATGATTTTTTCAAAATATGATTTAATTAAATAGTTTATCTTAATCTTAAAAGTTTGAAGGTATGAATGTAACGTCATCTGTGACGTCCGTAAGGGGGCGTTACAGATTTTGAAATCAAAATTTTGAGAGGAGAAGAGAGAGGAAGAGAGGCAGTTAGAGAGAAAGAGAGACGGGGGAGAGAGGGAGTGAGCTAAGAGTGAGTGAGGGAAAGAGAGGGAGAGGAAGAAATAAATAGTAAGAGGGAGAGTGAAATTGATGAGGAGAAACCGTGTGCCATCCATGGTTTTGAAAAGACATGATTGATATTTGACAAATTGTTTTGTTTTAAAATTTAAAATAACAAATTAAAAATAATTAGAAGTAATTAAAAATCATTAAAATAATAAAAAATAATATTAATTTAAAAGTTTTATAAAATAATCAAATTAAGTTTAAAATATTAATTATGATACACTAATCTATCATGTTACATACTAATATCTCTTAATTAATTTTAGAACATTATAGCTCCAATAAGTGGCTGAAAATTTAGGGGCAAAAAATTAGTGGAACGTCGAAGGTGATGTCACATCACGTGCCAAAATCCAACAGCAAACTTCGAAGGTGATGTCACTTCACATACCAAAGCAAAACTGCAAAAAGACAAAGAGAGAGAGAGAGAGAGAGAGAGAGAGAGAGAGAGGGAGATTATTATCAAGTAGGAAAAAAAATTAGTGGAACGTCGAAGGTGATGTCACATCACATACCAAAATCCAACAGCAAACTTCGAAGGTGATGTCACTTCACATACCAAAGCAAAACTGCAAAAAGACAAAGAGAGAGAGAGAGAGAGAGAGGGAGATTATGATCAAGTAGGAAATTACCCAATGCTTCCATATTTTTAATTGGTTGAATCATGAGGTACAAGGACCTAAGAACTTTGACAACGTCATACGCTTGGAGTTTATATTTTGAACTTGATGCAATTAAAAATTTAAAACACACAGAAAATGGGTATATATTTTTTGTTTAGAGACGAGTTGTAAGGAGTTGTGAGCTATCAGTGGTTCCTATGATGACAAATGATCCATCATACTGCGGTAGTTTTTTTTTTATTTTTTTTTTAACCAATGTTTGGTTGTAATTGAAAATATTGCTTTAGATATCTACACAAGTGACAGAGGCAGAAACTTTTTTTTTTTTTTGAGGCGTTGATAGAATTCAAATTTTGAAATAAAATTTGAACATCATTATATTTTCTTTTAAACTTTGTCCCTTTTTTTTTATTACCTTTGCCAATAATTTATTTTTTTATTCTTCCAGATTAATCAAACTTGCAATAGAGTTTGATTCACTTTTGTAGCTCATCTGGAGGATGCTTTATATATTATATCAAAAAGATGGACAATCAAACATATTTCTCCTTTCAATAGAAGCCTAAAGAGGTGAATAGGATTTCAAATAATGAGAGATATATAAAAAGTAGGTCTATGCCTATTCCTAATCCTAAATGGAATATAATGACATAGGGATCTATATGTAAATATAGTATCAATTTAAATACACCCGAATGATCCCTTCTCATAATTAGAACATAATTAGAATATATATAACTCTATTTTGGTCTAATCCGGTATGGAATGAACTTATAATCATGGAATCAACTCAATCATCAGATTATCAATTATAAGTTCATAACCCTAGCCCATTCTTATTTTGTGGAATAGATATACTAATTCTTTGATTCCAGTTAGTAAGTGAGATCTTCAACTAAGAAATAGGATTTATAACCTAAAAAGGGTATCCGAGCAATCTCAATTATTGACTTCATTGATATTTCTATTATAGTAGATGCTATCTAAATTTACATAGAAGCACAAGTTAATTTTTGGTTTCTTTAGGGCTTTTTAAGTTGAAATATATATATATTATAATTCAAAACTTGAAATATAATTGAAAAATTCTCAAAAATACGACGTTTGGAAACTAAGTTTGAACCAATGGCTTGAACTTAAAATAGTATAGTAATTAAATTTTTTCAGGAAAAATAATGTAGCCAAATTGATTTAAACCACAAACTATGGTTTGAATTGTGTCTCCAAAATGGCCTTATCTAAACATTTAGTTTAAAAATTTTCAGAGGGTCAAACTTGTAAAAATATTTCTGAATATATATATATATATATATATATATATTTATGGTAGCAAAATATACAGAACCTAGCCAAGGGAGCTCCCTTCGCCCCCGACTACATTCTAAGTTGGTCGTCCGTGTTCTCCTAATTATTCAACCATAATGTTATGGATCACTACCTAATTAGATTTGGAGTTTCATACAAGATGAGAAAAAATCAAAGCCAAAAATAAGAGCTTTTAGAAGGTTTGGAGGTCTTTAAATTACTTCGTTAGTTTGAACAATATTGATATGGATATATGTATATAGTTTAAATAATTTCTTACATGATTTCGGATATGAGATGCATTTTTCACGCGATCTCTACACGCTATCTTTTCATGCATAGCAAATTATAAGTTAACTCAAATGCGTAAACTTTTAACTTGGTTTGAAAATTATAGAAGATGATAATTAAAGATCTCATATCCACCATGTGCACTGTAAGTGTACCCCACGCTGTGATTATAAGGATTGTACATGTGAGGTTCATTTAAATAGTGACTTGGAAAAGTAGTTGTACACTTAAAATTCTTACTACATTCAAAAGTAAATTAAAAAATAAATATAAGGACTAATACTTTTATAGATATTAATCTAATATTTCAACACAATTCTCTTATTCTTTCATGATATTATGTCTGTAAACACTATACTTTTCACGGTAATCGGTATATCCATAAAAATATTAATATTTATAAATATTTTTCATAGAAGTTTTTAGTATACTATTATTATAATCTTATTTTTATATCAATACTTTCATAATATAAAACTTTTGATAAAAATATCCATGAAAATATCGATTTTTAAGAGTAAAAGTCCTCTAAAGCGAGGACCAACTTAGCTAGACATTTTAAGCCCGATTGATACACTGGCAATATGTTGACTTCATGTTCCCCCAAAAATTTGAGCTTTGGCTATTGCTTGTAGTTTCCCAGTCTGAAAGCGTGTTTCAAAAGTAGTCCATCCTAACATAAGTGGCTGAAGGAAAAAAAAAGAGAGTAAAACTTATCCTGTCATGTCAAATATCAAAATCAAACAGAAAAAAAAAAGACAATTTAGTGCGAACAAGATACGCCAATGAGTATTGTCTTTTAGCCCTCACATTTGTTAAAAAAAAGGTTTTGATCATATTTGATGGTTTAAAAATGTACACCACGGATGAGAATTCTAACCGGAGATGAGCCAAGGAAGAAAGAGAGATTATTATCACATGGGAAAGTACCCAATGCTCCCATATTTTAATTGATTGAATCATGAGATACAAGACAATGTACTACGCTTGGATTTTATATTTTGCTCCTGATACAACTCCTAATTTCAACCTAAAACATAGAAAAAATGGGATGTTTCTGCCACCTTCCTTTGTTCGGAATTTGGATAGACAGGGACTTGACTTGCTTAGGTCCTCCACTTTAGTGTAAAGAAATTCACAGTTTCAGAAATTCAAATTTGTGCGCTTAAAGATCCATGTGGGGTCAGACAATTATATTATCTATATATATGTCTTGACTTTAAGCTCATGGAGATAAATGGAGATAAACTTTGTACCACTTTGAAGTCTGGAATACTTCGAAACTTCAGTTTTGTCATATCTGTTTGACAAACTAAAATGCTAGTTAATTTATTGCTATATATTATTGGCTAGCTTTACAGAATAGTTTAAAAACCAATGAAACTAAACTGAAACAAAAGTACAATTTTCAAATACCAACTCCCCCTGCAAAAATTTGTTCAACCATGAATTATAAGAAGGCCCAACCAAGTTTTATGTTTATTGTTCTCATCCAATGCCTAATTCTCAAACTTGATATGGATATATGCATATATAGTTTAAATAATTTCTTACGTGATTTGGGATATGAGATGCATTTGTTACGCGATCTCTACACACTATCTTTTCATGTATAACAAATTATGAGTTAACTCAAATGCGCAAACTTTTAACTTAGTTTGAAAGTTATAGAGGTGGATAATTAAAGATCTCATACCCACCATGTTCACTGTAAGTATACCCCACGTTGTAATTATAAGGATTGTACATGTGAGGTTTATTTAAATAGTGACTTGAAAAAGTACTCCTATACTTAAAATTTCTACAACATTCAAAAGTAAATTAAAAAATAAATATAAGGACTAATACTTTTATAGATATTAATATGATATTTCAACACAATTCTCTTATAATTTCATGACATTTTGTCTGTAAACACTATACTTTTCACGGTAATCTGTATATCCATAAAAATATTAATATTTATAAATATTTTTTATAGAAATTTTTAGTATACTATTATTATAATCATATTTTTATATCAATACATTCATAAAATAAAAGTTTTGATAGAAATATTCATGAAAATATCGATTTTTCAGTATAAAAGTCCTCTAAAGTGAGAGCTAGACATTTTATGCCCAGCTGATACAGTGGCAATATGTTGACTTCAGGTTCCCCAAAAATTTGACTTTTGGCCATTGTTTGTAGTTCCCCAGCTTGGAGGCGTGTTTCAAAAGTAGTCCATCCAAACATAAGTGGCTGAAGGTTAAAAAAAAAAAAAAGGTAAAACTTATCCTGTCATGTCAAATATCAAAATCAAACCGAAAAAGAAAAGGACAATTTAGTTCAAACAATATATAACAATGAGTATTGTCTTTTAGCCATCACATTTGTAGAAAAAAATAGTTTTGCTCATATTTGATGGTTTAAAAATATACACCACCGAGGATTTTAACCGGAGACGAGCCAAGGAAAAAAGAGAGATTATTATCACATAGGAAAGTAGCCAATGCTCCCATATTTTAATTAATTGAATTATGAGATACAAGGCAATGAACTACGCTTGGATTTTATATTTTGCTCCTGATACAACTCCTAATTTCAACCTAAAACATAGAAAAAATAGGATGTTTCTGCCACCTTCCTTTGTTCGGAATTTGGATAGACAGGGACTTGACTTGCTTAGGTCCTCCACTTTAGTGTAAAGAAATTCACAGTTTCAGAAATTCAAATTTGTGCGCTTAAAGATCCATGTGGGGTCAGACAATTATATATATATATATAT